>PVJO010004072.1:0-114332 GCA_004026905.1 Hystrix cristata
ACTCTTTCAGGAAGACACCTAGAAGGGGAAAAGCTGGGTCAAATGGAATTTCTAGTTGTCTGAGGGAGCAGCTGGAGGGGATAGAAGGGATTATTCCCCATGAATTTTTTGGACTGATGGAAATGTTCACCTAGATTGTGGTGACTGTTGTACAACTCTATGAGTTATTAAAATTCATTAAGCACATGATTCCTACAGCATATAAATTATACCTTAATAATGCTATAAAGAAAAAGAAGTAATGAACCAAGAAGAAAGGAAGCAATGAAGTAGCTCATCTTTATGTGTGTTAATCTTCTCCACATGGTTTCATGAATATTGTCCTCCCATATGTATTAGGGTAGCGCAGGTCTTTAGCATAAAAGTTCCAAACTCAACTTTTTCCCCTAGCAATGAAGGTACCTTCCAGAATGCAGGCATGGATTACTTCTGAGTTCCTCACCTTCTCAACTCTTAATGACGGCGGTGTTTGCCAAATGCAGAGTAAAAAGTGAAGGCTGAGGCCAAAATACACACCTAGTGCTCTCCCATCCAGTCCTGTAATTCTCACAGGAACTAATTCTGTCTACTCTGCTGGTGGCTTCTCATCCCTTGTGGCACTCTGCATTCTGGATATCTCATTATTCCGTTTTGCCATCGAGCTTAATTGAGCTGCCAGGAAAGTGTGGAACTTGCATTTTGACATCACAGAACGCTCAAGAGTTGGACGAAGTCGAGGAAGTGTGTTTGCCAGGCCTATGTTTCTTGGTTTCTAATCCTGTTGGAACTGTGGCCATGCCAAATGCCTGCCTCACTAGCGCCAAACCGATCTTTACCTAAAACACATATTCAAAATTTCATTTTCCTCACCCCAGTGAATCAGTGGCAAATGCACTTCAGTTACTATATATATATATATTTTTTTTTTCAAAATTCCACTGAAATCTTTTTCTAAAACTGACATTTTTGCTGCCCAAGGGCAAGCAGGGCAAACCGAGAATCAACAGCAGATTGTTTCTTACAGAAGAAAGAAAGGATCCAGGTACAGCGACAGGGACAAGGAGACAAGAATGGCAGGAAGCACGTTTTTGTCAACACATTTCAAGAATGCTGGAGAGTGTTTTATGACCATTGAGGACAAGATAGCAAGACGAAGGCCTTGTGGGTGAGAAGAACTCTGAAAAGTGTAGTATCTAGTCCCAAGGGTATTGGTAGTGGCAGCGAAGACACGTTGGCATTGAAAGAATCACACTGATTGCGTTGATTTGCCCCAGTGAGTGTCAGCTGGGGAGATTTATTGTGCACACATACACACGCACACACATGCATGCACACACACCACGTGGCAGACCATCACCATATAGGAGAATTTTTTATTTTAATTTTCACAACTAGGGTCCATTTGTGTAGAAACCAGAGTCTTCTAAATGTCCCACAATGGACAGCTGTCCACAGCAGAGTTCTTCACATCTAAATGTCAACAGAACAAAGGTTGACAGTATCTGATAAGAAGACCACAAAAAACTCTGGGAGGAAGTCAAAAAGGACATGAGAAGTTCTGTTAAATCAGTAAGGATCGGGACCATGCATTTTCTTAGTATTACTTGATGCAATTTATTGCAATTCTACAAACACACTTTCAAATCCACCAAATAGGAACACCATTTCAACTATTCCTTAAGGGAAAGACTAATTCATATACAATCACGAGGCTACCAAAGTACAGCAATATTTTACCGTGTAGAGATTTACACCTGGATTTTTCAGACACTTTCATTCTTTTTAACATTGTCCATCATGATGTCGAGCACCATATGATATACTCCTGGATCGTGCAGCTAGTCAAATCTACCTCCTGGGAAAATGTCCCCAAGATAAAATGAACACATTTTTCCAATTGCTGTTCTGACTCTGAGTGAGACCAAATCAAAGACCTTCATTTTCGAGCTACCTTCGGCAGTGAAATAGTAATGGCACTCTCTTTGGGGAGTCCTGTTCAGACACTGCTCAGCACTGGAGGTATTGGCTTCCAGGCTATTTCCCAGGGCTGATAACCAAATGAAGTGGATTGATTGTACTTCAAACGGAAGGAGCCAGAAATAAAGCTGCTTCAAGCAGTTTTATCCATTCATTTCCTATGATCATAGTATATCAATTCTGTATTGACTTATCAGGGAAATTTTACCTTCACCCATGTCTGAAACACTCCTGTTATCCACCGAAGCTTCATGAAACAAAGAGGGATTTTTTTCAGTTAATAAATGTCCTCTTATTTATCTACTAGATCTCTCACAAAAGTAGGGTCTTCAAACCAGTGGTTAATATTCTCAAGGCTGCCTGAAACCTGGTTTATTCCTGACTCTCCCCAATTGTGGCTCCTGACTTTCACCACGGTTACAATTTCCATGTAAAGCAATTTTTCAATCACAACCAACCACAAAACTCGTGTCATTAGCAAGACAAGTCAGAGCTGAAATTTGTCGTTTATTTTTGCAGTGCTGGGGATGGAAGCTGGGACCTCCTGTGTGCTAGGCAAGTGCTCTACCACTGAGCTGCACCGCAGCCCTTGCCATAACTTTTGACTTTGAGGACTAGAAATCTCGCCACCCTCAAACCATTCACTCTCTTAAGAAGAAATGTGGATGGTACTTGGAGAATTGAAAACTCGTGTTTTCAGACATGTGGTTGACTTTGTAAATCATGGTAGGCTATTTGATCATACGGATGAGTAAGCCCCACCAAGTAGAATCTCTGAATGTGCTTGCAAAAGAACCGCCCTAACTCCCAATCTGCAGGAATCAAATCGGCGTGTCAAGGGTGTTTGTGAGGAGAGATGAGAGTGCTTCTCTCTCTCTCTCTCCCTGTCTCTCTCTTTCTCTCTGTCTCTCTCTTTCTCTCTGTCTCTCTCTGTCTGTCTCTGTCTCTCTCTGCCTCTGTCTCTCCCCCTTCTTACTCTCTTTCCCTCTCTCCAGTGTCTTCTGCCCTGCCTCCTCCCTCCTCTCTTGCCTCCTCCTTCCCTCTTCCCCCTCTGTTCCTCTACACGATGCCAATGTTTAGGCAGAATTTGATCCATTTTGAGTTCAGCTTTGTGCGAGGTAGAGATAAAGTTGTCCTTTCAGTCCTCTGCAGGTGTATTTCCGGTTTTCCCACCACCATTTGTTGAAGCGGCTCTTTTTCCAGCTAACACTTAGACAGCGTTTGGTGGGAATGTAAATTAGTACAGCCATCATGGAAAACGGTGCAGATGTCCCTCAAAGAACTAAAAGTAAAACTTCCATGTGATCACTCCTGGGGATGTACCTGAAGGAGCCAAAGTCAACGTGCTAGCTAGACACCCATGATTCTGTTATGGAGTCACAACACCCAAGTTATGGAATTAACCTAGACGCCATCAGCACATGAGTGGATAAAGGAAAAGTGTTATGTATACACAGTAGAGCATCATTTAGCCACAAGGAAGAATGAAATCTTGTCATTTCAAGGAAATGGACGGAGCTAGAGATCATCAGGTTAAGTAAAATAAGCCAGACACAGAAAGATCCATATAGTATATATTTTTAAGTCTGATGTTGAATCTAGGGGTAAAGAGAGACTAATATAAAATTAGAAAGTGAACTATTTGGAAAGGGGTAGGGAGTTGGGGGAGGGCAAAAGAAGAGAATAGAGAGAGTAGATAGAATCAAAGCATGTTATATGTGTATATAGAAATGTCACAATGAAACCCCTTATTTTGTACAATTAATATGCACTCATAATTACAGTGGAAAAGAATAGGAAACCATGTCGTTACCAGTTAACTACCTTCCCCTGTCCTCTGAGTGGCTCTGCATATGTGTGTGTGTGTGTGTGTGTGTGTGTGTGTGTGTGGTGTGCTTAAATTCACAGAACAGGCTGCCAATCCTTACTTCTTTCCCACTTCCTGTGAATGTTGGTGTACTATTTAAGCATTAATTATGTAATGTTTGTCAAGTGTTTGAAGCTTCTAGGGGAAAAGGCACTATATTAATAGCATTATTATTAGTGTTTTCTCTGTTAAATCTCCATTACGAAAGGCACCAAGAAATGAGTAGCGGCCATCTGTTACAGAGTTTAAACGCTTACATCCTGCAGGATTTTGTTTATTGTGGAATGGCAGCACTCCGTAAGCCATATATGAAAACAATTTTCAAAAATGAGTTGAACAGCTGTTGCGTCTCATACTAATTTTAACACCTTGCTTGCAGCTGTTATTTTTAGCAACCTGGAAAACAAATCACGGTTCCCATTACTCAGTTTTAATAATGATCTTGTAGGCAGGCATTGTGTCTTACCATCAATGATTTACTGGAGGGTGAACAAAAGCTCAGACTCGTATTTGGATCATCAGCGGATTCCTAACATTCCGTGGAGGTCAGTACCTGTCTCTCTGTACTGCACAACTTGGACACTGACCATAAAAATGGTTTCAATGAGCAGAGTTGTCCTACCCCGGCCTAATGTGCCTTTCCATCAATCTATAGGTGTCCAATCATCTCCTTTTATTTCTTTTTTAAAGCAGGAAGGAAAGCCTGTAGGGTCGAATATTTTCAATGCACATCTGTGGTAAAGAAAAATATGGGCGGAAAGGGTTTATTAAGACCATCACTGTTAGCGTAAAGACAAAGAGATTAGACTCAACTCTTGAATACAGTATACAGCACATAGCTGAGGAGCAGCATGTAGGTTGGTGGATGGGAATTTCCTCAGAGGAGACATCAGTGGAGAGCAGTATCCTGGCTGAACAGATCTTGCGTGATGCTAGCTAAAGACAGATCAAGGTAAACAGAGGCATCGACACAAGGTGGTGGCGCATGAGCAGCCCTATCAGATATACAGTGATTGAATTTTAAGGGTGATTGGACATCGAAGATCAGGGGCTCTTGCTAGAGTCACCTAGCAAGGTTTCCTCTTTTTGCTGCGACAGGATTTTATAAGGAGGCATGCAGGTGGGCTAGGAAAAGGTTCAGAAGTCTGATTGTATTTTTGGCAGTGCACCAAATCTATCAGTAGATGCTGGTTCTGTATATTTTAGAAACTTCATGTGCAGTTTCCTGTCTTGAGTTTCCATCTTTCCTTTTTTCATTTCAAGAGATCTTAATTTAGAATGAGAAGCATTTTAACCAGATATATTGCAAGTACTTTCTTTTTTTCCACATTCTCATTTGCCTTTGGATTGCTTATGAAGTGTGTGTGTGTGTGTGTGTGTGTATGTGTGCATGTATATGTGTGTGTGTGTGTGTGTACAGATTTCACTACTTGGAAGAGAGGAATTTACAATATGTTTTCTTTCAGACTTCTGGAAAAGCCATACTGATTAAAAAGAGCTTCCCAGAACAACAATAATAACAACAACAACAAAAGTAAAAACAAATAGTTTCTCATATTTTCCTGTTTTTCAGTTACATATAATTTATTTTGATGTAAACTGTAAATTAGAAATCTAGCTGTGTTATTTTTCCTAAATTTTTTGGTTGTCTCGACACCATTACTTTAATTTGTTTTCTACGTGTCTGAAATATAGCATGAGTTCAGACTAAATTTCCATGCCTATTTTGGCATTTTTCTGACATTTTCCTCACTGTATTATTGATCTGTCTCTGTTATTAGGCCAAATAACAAACTATTTAAATATGGACTTTACATGAATTGTAGTACCTAATAAAGCCCCTGGGAAAGGTACAATTTCTCCCTTAAATGGCCTGGGACGAAGGCTATTACAAAGATTGAAATGTGTCTTTACACTTAGGTTACACGAGGTGGGATCAAAATATAAGGTGAATGTTTAAATTTTAAAATTTTATCACAGTAAAAGACACATTGTGTTAATTCCCCCTTAAAATACTGCCCTTTGCATCAAACACACTGATCCCGTCTTCCTTGCCACTTTCTGAAGCAGATACACAAGTCTTGCTTTTATATGTGATCAAAAATATGCTGCATGCTGCTGCCATGTGCCATCCAGCAGAGAAGCAGCCTTCTAAAAACATGACACCATGTCTTCAACCACCTTATTCAACAGATCTGGCACCGTGTGGGTTGTGGCCCTTCTCAAAAGTCAAAATGACCAGGACAGGTCAATGTTTTGAATCCATTCAGGACACAGATGCAGCCAGGACAACACAACTAAAGGCACAAGGGAAAGAGGACTCCAGAGCTGCTTCGGAAAGTGTCAAGAATGATGGGATAAATGTTTGTGAAGAAAAGGGGAGCATTTTGAGGGGCACCATCTGCAGAGTCTTTTAGTGTAATAATTTTTAAGTTTAATCATGCACCATAGTTTTTAATCACACCTCATGTTCAGGGCAATGCATCCCCAGAAAACCCAATGATAATTTTGTAAGTGGAGTCATTCATGTCACAGATAACACTACTCAACATTGTACCTATACAGTCCTTCTAAATGAATGGCCTAGAGTTTATCAGATACTTTACAAAATATCTTTATGGGTCAATTCTTTTTAATTTCAGCACTAGGGATTGAACCAGTAACTTCGCACTGAGCTGCATCTTCAGCCTTTTTTGTTCTTTCATTTTGAGACAAGATCTCAATAAATTTCCAAGTTTCCTGGGCTGGACTCAAATTTGCAACCCCCATGGTTCAGTCTCCCAAAGCGTGGGTCAATTCTTAAAAGAGGCAACTAATACTTTTCTTAAAATTCTTTTAAAATAATACTTTCTTTTTTATTTTTATTAGTACAATTTTGCAGTACATAATCTCTACGTTTCTTGTGAGGAGTCAGTACATGTATAGAATATATCTTAATTCTTTTTTTATTCTCCCCCTCCCAATCCATCTCTTTATCCCCTTTCCATTTGAGAAAGCTCATCTATCTATCTTTTATTTTGCTCTTTATTTTATTTCTTGTGTAAGAGAAACCATATGACAGTTAAGCTTGTGTGTCTGGTTTATTTTCCCTTAACATTATAGTTTGAAGGTCCATCCATTTCCTTACAAATGACTCAAGTTTATCCTTCTTTATAGCCAAGTAATATTCCATTGTATGTCAATACCACCTTTTCTTTATTCATTAGTATACTGATGGACAGACAGGCTGCAACTAATGATTTTTATGAGGATTTTGAACTTTGTCTGAAGTGCAGAAAACTGAGTTCCATCATCTTGCCCTGCAAGATGTAACACAGAGCCAGTATTTTATCTTGACCCTAAAGCTGGATATATGGCAAATTCTTGCTAGGATTCCCCTTTGCTGTTAGTATGTCAGTGTGTACTTTGGGTATGAGTTACAGAAAAGTCTTCCAAGCAATTTAAACAGGTAAGGGGTTTGTTCATCCCTGGAAACACTATAGGCATCTTTGGGCAACTCAAGAAATGGACCCATAGCACCAACTCATTCTCTCTTCAATTCCAAAATCTATTTATTTTCATAGTCTTTGTTATGAAGAGAGATAAGACAGGACAGAGTGACTGAGCCAAACTACAGCATCATACTGAAAGAACAGTCACCTAGATATCAAGGGGAACTCTGAATTAATTAAAAGAAACTCATATTCAACTATATTCTCAGAAAATACAATTTTCAAGACTTCAGTCCCTTACATCTTTAAGAAGTTAGATTATCCCAAAGAAAAGGCCAGGTTAGGTCCAGAATTCTCCAAACTACAAGCTGTGAGAAGAAAATGGAGATGACGGTATCTAGCATTTTGATTCAGAAATTCTGCAAGCAGCTAAGGAAAAATATTCACCCATGCCAGGGCTTCAAAGGCATATCAAATGGCTACAACTGTTTAAAATATTCCAGCACTTCGACAAACAGATAAACGAGTCAATTTAAAGAACTCCGCAGAGAAATTCCGAGTCTGAACAAAATGTCAGTGAGCAATGAAATGGGAAAGTTCTGAATGAGCTAGTATAGGAGCACTTGATAGCATCATGATTTAGCATCATACTTTAGCACCACACGCGAGTCAGAATTAAACCTTAAAAGAGAAAAAATATAATGCAATGTATATACTATACATTATGGCATATAATGTAACAATAAAATACAAACTACACTTCACTGTAACTAATAGAGTTACAATAGCCATTATCTGAAATAATGAAATTGTGTCAATGAAAATTTATGTAAAACAAAATCAAGGAATGCTAAAAGTTGTGCTAAATCTCTCACTTGAAAATGACACTGGTGGGGTGATATTATTTTAGAACTAAATACCCAAATATAATTTCTTTGCTATAATTTCTATGTAACCCAGGGAAAGGAAGAAAGAAAAAATTTGAGCAATTAAGTAAAAAAAAGGCATACGTAAGAATATAAGAAGAAAGAACAAAAGAACTGATTTTTAAAAGTAGCAGAAAATCAGATATTACTTACCAAGAGAATTCTATTAGATTGCTAATATAGGGTTAAGTTATTGCATGCACATTTTAAAACTCTAGTTCTCTCATTTCTCCCAGACTATCCTGTCTGAGAAATTCACAGATTCTTAGAGATAACAGGTCAATACAACTGCTAGTTTCAAATATGGGATTATGTTCTCACTTTATATTAGGGTCAAGTGAGTGGGTCACCAATCCCCCCACAGGTAATTCCAATTTGTCTCCAGGTTGTGAAGTGAAGAACCCTTGAGAATTGTTCTTTAGACATTTCAGTATAGGAACTCTTTTCAAAGATAAACAAACCAGATGGTAGTAATGTTCTACCCTAAAACATGGCTCAAAAGGAAAATAGGTAAGTCTGGTATGTCCTGCTGGAAAAAAAGAAAATTCCTTAGTAGCTGTATTAGTCACCTTCATGCTAGTATAGCAGAATAACAGAGGCAGCTAACTTTATGAAGAGTAAATGTGTATTTGAATGAACTTCTTAGTCATTTTCTCATTGCTGGAACAAAATACCCAACACTCATAATTCAAAGTAGGAAAAGGTTATTTTGGCTCATGGTTTCTGCCTGGGTCACTCCTAGGCAGAAACATATATTGAAGCTAACAGTGTCTGGCTCTCAAAATAAGTAATTTCAAATCTAGTGTTTGTGAAGTATAAATTTTTTGTGGAAACAGCATCAGATTCTTCTGTCTCTTAGGTCCCTCATTCTCAACAAATTCATATCAGACATTTTGTTCTAAGGCGCCATCCTTATTTTTGAGCACTTACATAGTTTCGTATCACTGTGAAAATAATGAATATTCTGAGAAAGTCCCTATAAAGTTGAGGGGACACATACACACACATATGCATGTATGAATATAAAACAAGTGCATATATATTTTAAAAATTTCAGTAAGGATATTGCA
The DNA here is from genome assembly GCA_004026905.1 of Hystrix cristata. NCBI lineage: Eukaryota > Metazoa > Chordata > Mammalia > Rodentia > Hystricidae > Hystrix > Hystrix cristata. Next base: position 9,251 of record PVJO010004072.1, read on the forward strand.
TTCTTTTTAGGTCCCTGCATTTCAATAAAGCTCTAACAGAACAGAATAAAGTCTCAGAGAGGAGAAGTTAGGATGATTAAAAGTCCAGGCCTGTAGTTGTATGCAGGCAGCCTTAAAGGATTAGTATGACCCCATCTGCAAAGACCAAGGCTGACAGAGGATGCGATTGAAGTCTGTAAGACTCCTAAAAGATATGATTGGGATGAACACAGACTTGTTCACCAAATCCCAGTTTACCATGGCTGCGGTATTTCCCTCCTGCCGTGCAAGAGGGAAAATGGAGGCAAAGAAAGAAATGATAAATCAACAAAATAAAACTGGTAGCGAAGGCCCGATTGGCAGAAATCCTAACCTAGAACGCCAGAGGCAGATCACACGCGGAAATAACTTGCAGCGAGTGCTTGAAAAACTCATGCGTGACAGTTCTATTATGGGAGCTAAAGTAATGCCTAAAAATTTAAAGAGGCTAAAAACGATAAGCCAGAAATGAATGACTTCCAATTAGGGCAGTATGTCTAGATTTAGAACCTTTCTAAGCAGGGCACGGCACGCACAACCACTCTTGCTATGCGGCTTTGCGGTTTGCCCCTGCATGGTCTCTGCTGCCTCGCTGCGCGGCATTGTTCTTGGTAGATTTATTTAATGTCAGCCAAAGTGCTGTTCTTATGGAATTGCTCAGGGACAGGCGCCCACCATAGATTCTGAGTGACACGGAGAAGCCCTGGTAAACTACTAAATCTAGATAGGATTGAGCCATCCACTCAAATTCTGAAATAACCTCACTTTTAAAATCTCTGCCAGCCATGAAATAGACCCTCTTGTGTAAGAGAGAGTGTGGGCCATTTCAGTGGGAGCAGGAGACATTGTGCTTCCAACAAGAGGAACATAAATCGCGAGGGAGTCGTGGGTTAGAAACCCTGGATGTTTGCAGATTAAATTCAATTTTAAAAAAAAAAAATCAAAACCCTTCCTGCTAGATGATTCCGGGCAATGTGATTTTCTGTGTTTGCAAGCTCAACACTCTCATCTTTTCTAGGAATGGTTTCAGTTGGAAGAGGGCACTTAGTCTTTGGAAACAATCCCGTTTTCAAATGGCAAATCATTTTAATAGTACTCATCCGATTAAAAATTAATAGGTACTATGATTGGACATTATGCAACACAATTTCTCAAAAGAGTGGTGAGCTTTTAGAGATCAACTCTTCAATATTCCTGACCACATCCATGAGGAGTGAGAAAATGGCCACTAGTGGAAAGGAACATTTTAAAGTTGTGTCTTGCATGAATTCCCAGGCTCTACACCATGATTGAAGAATCTTTCATCAGTAAATAGGTGCTTATTAATTATTTACTGCTCCTGCTTGGGTAGTTGTCTTCTTTATAAAACTATACAATGTTGTGCTGTTTGTGACTTCCCAGTTAACACTGAGGCAAATCCCTGCTACCCTAACTTGCCGTACTCTTTTAACTCTGGACATACAAAAAGAGTTTTCCAGGAAAATGTTTTGTAATCACGCACAGGGAGCTCTTTATAACCACTCCCACAAGGTTAACCTCAGACCTGTTCCCACCTCCCCTCTCTAGAAGGACTGTCTAACTTGGACCATTAGGGACGAGATACTGTAGTTACGCCCAAATCTCCGAAGGAATGGAGAAGGATCCAGACAGGCAGCTCTTAAAGAGTCCCATGTACATTTCATGGTCATGTTCTTTGAAAGACTGTAACCATTGCAATTTTATTTCGTGAGTAGGATATTAGCAAATGTTAAAATATTACTTGGGGAATAAATAATATAGAAATCAGTTTATGCAATACTATAAAGGAGATTTTTGTTATGGTACTAAAGACTGAACCTAGGGTCCTTTACCACTGAGCTAAATCCCAAGACCCCTTCTGTCTGTCCTTCCTTCCTTCCTTCCTATCTTCCTTCTTTTACTTTTTTTTTCTTTTTTTCTTCTAATTTTCTTTTTTTGAGACAGCATCTAAGTTACCCAGGCTAGCCTTGAACTTATGACCCTCTTGCCTCAGGCTCCCAAGTACCTGGGATTTCAGGTGTGTGCCACCCTGTTGACTGAGAATTTTTGTTTTTTGGTTCAATAGAATCCAAAGAGACAGACTAATTCCACATACAGGACCCCTGATCACAAGACTCTCACCCTATGTCACATGGGCTTTGAGTTCTCTTGTTCATCAGCTGCACACAGTGCCTGGTCCTGGGCTGATAAAGAAGACACAAACGTTCACCGTGTGAATAAAACATGGCCATCATCAAGAGAGGCAGCTCTGCCAAGTCCATAGACAACACATAATTCAGAGGCTTCCCGCGGAGAGCGATGTCAGAAATTTAAGTGGTACCTAAGATTTTATCAAACACAGCTCATTATTCCTACTGCCCAGAAAAATGAGACAAATACACCAGCCAGCCTCTTGCCTAAGTCAGTACAGAGGATGCGATTTGAACTTGTACAGACACAGTACTTTCCAAAGACCACTCTGGCTACATTGGTAGCAAACCCGGGCTTCTTGTCGAGTGGCAAAAACAGCTGTTTGTATTCCAACCGTGCACCCAAAGCCACTTGGCTAAATGACACTTGAGCACTCTCATTTAGAGCCTCTGAATTACAATTTCTGGCTTTACTGCATATTTCTTCTGGGTCCCTTCCAAATGGATCCTCTGGCATGGTTATCCACAATGATAGAGTGACATTCAGTTTAAAAATCATTCCCTTAATCATCTCCGTTACTTTGATTGTGTGTGAGGGAGGGGTGGCTGAATATTGTTTTCTTGCTCATTGTAAGAATTTCACTCATGGTTAAATTGCTTTGATTTCTAAATGGAACCCATGGGCCAGAGAATGAAAGGGGAGGGCATGAAAGGTGGAGGTTTGGTTTCCTATAAATGTGTTGAATCAAATTAGACAGTGCACCTTTTCCTGAGGGGAACCAGCTCACACAAACCCAGAACTTTGGCTGAGATAAGAGAACAAGAGAACTAGATTTATCTGGTGACTTATGACTTAGTTTGAGCACTTTGGACCTTTGGGAGTTCCCATATTCACCCACTAGGAGGAAGAAAGATGTCATTTTATGCAAGGAAATCAGTGGTGTGTCATTGTGCCATTACCCAACTTGGCCTAAGGACCGCGTGTTGAAATGTTTTCTAATTTCCTAGAAAGTGCTTCTCACAGGCAACACAAGTAGAAACAGATAAAGTGGACAACACTGAAAGTAAACACATCTATCTATCGAAGGATAAAATCATCAGTGTGAAAGACAACCTGCAAAATGGGAGAGAAGAATTGCAAGTCATGTACCTGATAAGAGGTGATATTCAGAGAATTTAAACAACATTTGCTACTGAGCATCCACAATAAAAATAACTTGTTCGACAATCCACAAAGTCTCTAAACAGGCCTTTCTTCAAAAATGACTCGCGGGTACAAACAAAGCATGAGAAGAAATACTCAACATCACTGATCATTCAAGACACACGAGTTAAAACCACAGTGAGACATAATCTCGTACCTGTTTGGATGGCCACCCTCGAAACAAAACAGAAAACAACAACTGGCAACAACTGGGACCCTTCTGCCCAGTGGGCAAGAATATAAAACGGTCCAGCCACCATGAGAATCACCATGGAGGGTCTGATAACAGTCAAGAGAAATAGCACGTGATCCAACCATCCTATTGCGTGAAATAATTGAAAGCAGACTCCTGAAGAGATATTTGCATTCTATGTTCATAGCACCATCGTTCACCAAATCCAAGAAATAGACACAACTCAACTGTAGCCATCGACAAATGGGTGAATAAACAGAAAATGCGGTATGTACACACACCGGAATGTTATTCACCTTAAAAGGAAGGGACTTAGAACACAGACTAGTGTGTTCACGGATGCTTCTCAAGGTAGTATGCTGAGTGACATGAATCAGACACAAACAGACAGATTCTGCATGACTCCATTTTTCTGAGCTATCTGGAGTATTCAGATTTGTAGAAGCAGAAAACAGAATGCTCTCAGAGGGTAATAGAAAGTTGTTTCGTGGATGTGGAATTTTATTTTCGCAAGGTGGAAAGTTATAAAAATTGCACAACAGTGTACATGTAAAAGCAATTAACAGGGCAAATTTCGGGTTATGTACATTTTCAACACAGTGAAGTTTTTAAATTTTAAGAAAAGTTACTGCATATCAAAGAACTTGCTCTTTTCTGCTCTCTTTTGATAAAAAAAAAAACAACGTCCAAGTCACATACCAAACGTCTTGTGCATCTACCTGAAAGTACAAATGGCAGTATTTTCATCAAACATAGTAATTTGACAGTCTAAGCAGTTGCCCTGTTTTTCTGAGAAGTTTCCCAGCCAGACAGAAATGTCAGGAGTTAAGGCAACATGCCTGTGGCTGCCCCTATCGGTTTGCCTTCTGAGCACCATGCTGTAGACTTTGTCTGTGCTTAGCTGCAAGATGCCAGAGTGACACCTTTAAACCAGTGTCATCAGCCAAAAGCCATCAACTAAAACCAGCATTAAAGTCCATCTTCTGAGGTGTTTTAAAGAAGGATAGAAATAGATGGGGTGGAGGAAGGATTTGAAGCATGCGTTATCCATCTGAAGCTTGAGCAAACATTTTATTTTAGAAAGCTAGCATTTTTAACAAAACATTGTAACCTAACATTATGTAGTGTTTCCTACAATGATTTATCAAGCACTTTTAGATTTCTTGAGTAGCTACAGAAGAAAGAGATCCTGTTCACTGCGCTGGCATTGATGCCAAACTAACCTCAGTATTGCAAAAAATTTCACATTGTTGTGTCTTACGATGCAAACCTCACAGAGCAGAACATAAACATCATCTTATCCAACCAGTATCCCTTTAATAAGATGGAGGATCAGGAAGACATTACTGGAGTGGTCCAGAGGACCTGTCTAAGGGCTGTTGCAAAAATCTTGGGGCTGGAAATCAAACTGGCCCAATAAGGTTCACTCAGTATATAACTGTAGAACTCTGACCTTGGAGCCCACAGATGCTGCCAGGTCATCTACGTTTGTTGAGGTGCCACTAAGAACAAGTCAACTAGAAAGAAGAGGTCATGTCTTTCTTCTTTCCATCGGCAATATTTCCCAATGCCTGCTATTTATAGCACTAACCTGTTTTGAAGTAAAAAACAAAAAGTGCTGGGAAAGTAGCTCAGACCAAAGGCCCTGTGCTCGATCCTTAGCACCACAAAACGAGGGTGAGAAGCCAGTTAACACTGATTAAAAATATTTGCTGTGTCTCTAGCCTGTACTCAGAGCACGTAATGTGGATGGGAGGCTTGGAACTCATCCACATGCTGCCTAATTACCAGCATAGAATTTCCCTTGAATTTCTTTGCACCCCATCCCCACTGTGTATCCAAGTTTCTGCATACCCTAAGGACTTAAAAATCGCTTGCTGACTGAACACAGCAGTGCCCGGATTTAATTAATCACAGAAGTCTAAAGGATAAACCTTCATGTTAAGAAATAGCAGAACACAGTAGCACTCAATGGTTCCTCCACGCTCGGTCTTATACTTTCCCTGACAAATTTATTCAGATGATGTTTTAGTTACCTTTCTAGAGCTATTGGTTTGCAAGACAGAAGATTTAACACAGGATGTTTACAAGTTACAACATTCACCCATAAGCCAAATGCAGGAAGAGTGCAGATGGTCTGTCTATGCATTGGAGACCCAAAAGATCCAAAAAACGGCTGGGAGCCCACAGCACTGTCCCATGTAAGTCCCTGTCTGCACTAAAAGGCTGAAGAAATCCATACTAGAACCAGGATACGATGCTCGCAGCAGAGATGAAGACCAGAGCTCCCCTGAAGCAACAGCAGCCGTCCTTGACAACAGCAAGGCCCGGAGCTCCTTCCTCGACAAGAACCAGCCACAACAGAGCTTGTCCTGGGAAACAGCCGGCCGCTATCTTTGGCTTCCATTCTCCTTTATGTTGTGTGGGCGACAATCCTCAGCTGGATCCTCTACACCCTGAACCACGCCATTCAGGCCAGCTGGGCGTTCCCGCTCCAGTTGACCACAATAAGTCCACCGCAGATGATATCAGGTTAAAGTCAGCAACTATAAAAAATAAGGCTTTTAACAGAAGCCTAAACGGAGAGGGAAGAGGAGCAGGTAGAACTTGACTGGGGAGCTGCGAGGCTCCTGAACTGAATCAGGCCCTCCGTGCTGCCTGAGACCAAGGAATTCCCACCATCTGAAGGTTTTGACCCAAGATCCAGTCGTCCAGAATTTTTAGACCTCAGTATCTGGAAAACAATTCTCAATTGCTCACTTCTCCTGATGTGTCTTCATGCTTCTGTTCACACGCTTGTTGTGGTCCATGGAGGCAATAAAGATTTAGTATTTCCCAGGTACCTACTGGTATTCTGCATGTTTGTCCTTAAGTAAAAGGAACCAGTTACTTCTGTCAGTTAACGCGCATTAAAGTAACACATTTCAAATGCCAGGAACATCCTACCATTCCTATAAGAGCCTCCTACTGTTTGTTAAGTGACTTTTGATCACATATCCACTTGACAAGGATTGCAGCTATCAAGCTATGTAGCACTGTGTTCTGAATCGGGCCTGAAAGACAGCTGCGAGAGTAGACACCCATCCAAGCAGGAGGTTGTGCTGTTCACACATTAAGAAAGGATGGTTTGGGTCCTCTCGAGCATCTGTCTTTTGGGGAATGATTGCGTTTACAATGGCGTGGATTCCTGTAGTGGGTAAATTGTGTGTGTCCACTTGGTTGGCTAGTAGGCAGCTGTTTGGTTAAATATCATTGTAGGGACAGCAATGAAGGTATTTGGTGATGTGATTAGCTCTACCAGCAGTTGACTAGCAGTAGACGAGAATATCCTGGGCCATATGGGCAGATGTCATCTGGTTGCTCCAAAGCAATAAATAATCAAGCAAAATCCGAGATTACTTGGACAAGCTGGAATTCTGAAAAAAAAAAAAACAAAAAAACAAAAAAGATGCCATTCCTCCTCAGGAAAGAGATGTGGAGATGCTGGCTGAAGTTTTAGGTGGTCAGTCTGCCCCGCAGATCACAGACTCAACACGATAACATCAATTTCTGTCTGAGTTCACAGTTTGTGATCCTGCCTTACAAAATCCAAACTCAGGAATTCTCAGGTTTAGAACAGCAATTCTAGTTTGTGTTTCCAGCCTGTTATGTTACATACCCTGTGGAATCCGAGGAGGTTAGGCCCCACATTTGCATAAACCAAGTCCTTCAAATAAATCTTTCTCTCTTTCTCTGGGTAAACAGACAGATGATAGAGATGGGTGGATAGATGGATAGATAGATAGATACATAGATAGATAGATAGATGATAGGTAGATAGATAGATAGATAGGATGGATAGATAGGTAGACAGGTGAGTGAGTAGATGGGTGGATAAATGGATAGGTAGGTAGATAAATGGATGATAGATAGATAGATAGATAGATAGATAGATAGATAGATAGATAGAAGATGTGGATGGGCGGATCAATAGATGGATGGAGGGGTAGATAAATGATAGACAGGTAGATAGATGAGATACATGAATAGATGGATGGATAGATGATAGATAAGTGAGTAGATGGATTGATAAGATGGATGAATAGATGAGTGGATAGATGCATAGATAGATGCATAGAAAGATAGATAGATAGATAGATAGATAGATAGATAGATAGATAGATAGATAGATGGGATGGCTGGATAGTTAGACAGGTGAGTGAGTAGATGGGTGGATAGATGGACAGGTATGTAGATAGATAAATAGATGATAGATAGATAGAAGATGTGGATGGGTGGATCAATAGATGGATGGATGAGTAGATAGATAAACAATAGACAGGTAGATAGATGAGATACATGAATAGATGGATGGATAGATGATAGATAAGTGAGTGGATGGATTGATAAGATGGATGAATAGATGAATGGATAGATGCATAAATAGATGCATAGAAAGATAGATTAGATAGACAGATGATAGAGAGAGAGAGAGACAGGCAAACAGGTATAAACTATCTCGGGTGGTATTGAGGACTAAACCCACGTGCTTGTACATGTCAGGCAAGTGCTCTGTGATTGAATCACATCCCCAGCTCTTTCATATTGAGACTGAGTCACCCTAAGTCCTGCAGCTGCCCAAGCTGACCTCGGACTTTCATTTGTGCTGCCTCAGCTTCCTGAGTAGCCGGGGTTACAGGCATGCGCTACTGCACCAAGCTGGCCGAATCTGTGGAGATCCCTAGTTAATAAAGTTCCTCATCTGAGCAGGAAATTGTGGCTCTGGGAGCTCGGTGTTCAGCTGCAAAGGCACGAATGACAATGCCTTATGTCCCGTCTCTTCCTGGACAGAGAGTGGAGATTTACTCCCTAGCTATTCTTTTTGCTCTGCAAAAATTGTTCAAAGATTTGCTTCTCAATATTGCTTGAACGCAGTGACTTTGTTGCACCTGGCATCTTCCCAGGCCTCCTCTTTCCAGTACTGACGCTACGCTCTGCGTGTCCACAGAGCAGTCCGCCTGGTGACTAAGGCAGCATAACTCTTTCTGCAAGCTACTGCCACTGTGGCTGTGTTTGCAGGACCGGTCAGACTTCACAGATCAGACTCATAAATAAGCATAAGTAGTAGCCAAAATGTGGACAGCCCGCGGGGAGACTCTCCAAAATAATCACTTCATTGCAAAGCATAGCTCTGCATAACAGCGGAGGGCCTGCAGTCAGCCAAATGAAACATGAAGTAATTGTGTGGTGTTGGGGCGAATGCTTTCTCTTCATCTACCGTTACCGCTTAGATAGATTAAGCAGCTTTTCTTAAAACAATACCATTTCTTTTCTTATTCAAGAAAATTGCTTTCTTTCCCTGGGTGGATAATAATTAAGAACAATGCTCATAAAAGAGGAACCACAGTATAGTTGGATTTAAAAATAGACTCACTAATTTGGAGCATAATCTTTGTGGGGTTTTTTTTTCCCCACTTCAAGTATATTTCTGTTAACAATGGTGGATATTTTCCAAACTGTTCATTAAAACCATCTCCTTCCTTCCTTCCTTCCTTCCCTCCCTCCCTCCCATTTTTCCTTCCTCCCTCCTTCCCATTCTTCCTTCCTCCCTCCCATCCTTCCTCCCTCCCATCCTTCCTCCCTTTCTTCTTTCCTTCCTTCCTTTTTTCCCTCCTTTCCTTCTTTCTTTCATCCCAGCTGCTTGTATTTTCTCTTATTTTTTAGGAACAATCATGCTCAAAACTTTAAAATTCCCTATATGCCTTCTAGGTCAGTTCTGTGGGGATTTGCAGATATTCTCTGTGTATATAATATTAGCCTGGACATGAGAAACAATCAAAGGAAAACAAATATCTCTCCACATAGCACGTTGTTAAAGATAATTCAGCCCATCCCATGCCTCTCCTTCCAAATAATCATGGCCCACAGAAAATAAAACATTTTACACAAACATTCTGTTAAAAAAGAATTGCAGCAAGATTGGGGAGTAACATTTCCTAGCTCATTTTAAACACTTTGCATGGTGAAGTGTAATCTGTATTATATAGTTCTATTACCACAGAAAAATATCTTGGAATACAACAAAATTTATCCTGTCAACATGTAGATAATGTTAAATTTTATGGAAATAGTACAACCAGGCTTAAAGATAGTCATTTCCAGGGCTGTGTTTATTTGTGGAGAAACTTATCATTCAAAGGTAGATTCAAATTACAGGGTATCTGGTAAACACACCTATTGATATGTTTCATCAGAAATAACCCTAATAAACATATTATTTTATTCAGCAGTGTTTTATGTATGAGAGGTAAAACAATACAGCACAAAAGTCTAAGATTTAAGAATATCCTCATATTTACTCAAGAATTTCTTCCTCTCTCTTTCCCTTCTTCATTTATTTTCTGCCCAGCTTCAGAGAGGTTTTATGTGACACCACATGGTTATTTTAATTGACAATTTCATAAGTATAATTCAGGCTCGTTCTTTCCCACCCAACTGTCTGTATCCTCTGGCCACTTTTAAATTGGATTGTTTGTTTTTATATCGACTTGCAGAAAGTCTTTATATATTTTAGGTACAAATCTTTACTCACTTGTAAATGTTCCAAAAATACATTCTCAGCCTGTGGTTTGTTCTTCACCAGGTCATGTGCTAGTTTCTTTTTAAATGAAGATGTTTTTCATTTTGATGCAGTTCCATTTATAATTTTTAGGAAAAAAAAAACCTCTGTATGTCTCTCCCACGAACTAAATTAGCACGCTGTCATGGACAAGCAAAAGAGGATGTGGTTCCATAATTCAATATACACTTTAAAAATGTGTTCTCCTGTTTCCACTGTCTGTCACACTCATGAGCATTATGTATTTTGCTGCACTGACTCACATGTTACTTAGTGTTTTTTTTTTGTTTTTTTTTGTTTTTTTTTTTAGGTGCTGGGGATCGAACTCATGACCTTGCACTTGCTAGGTAAACAATCTACCATTTGAGCCAAATCCTCAACCCGTGGATTCCTACTGTACCCCACAAACACCTAAGAAAAGGGGTCCAGCTACACCCTCCACTCCACATGGTTCCTGACTTTATAATTTCTGACATGTATCCAAATATGTCCTTTACTAGCCTCCTTATCACTTTTATTCTTTTACTGTAATTGAGTGAAGAGAGGAGAAATAAATGTGTGATCCGCACATCCCTTTAGCGCTATAGCGGGAGCTGACCAAGGTTCTGAATTTAATAGTGATCTTTGGATGCTCTTTTTGACTGAAGGGCAAAAGTGTTATCAAAATACGAAAACCCAATCAAAACACAGCTTGGTGGTGTGGAAAACAAACTTATTACATTGTGTTTTCTGTGTTTTTGTGAACATTTGCATGTACTGATGTTCTTTAATAGCCACATATGTTAAAGACTCTACAATACCAAATTTAATATAGAACATTATTTATATAGATATTCCTCTAATCTTGGAACAGTTTAAATTAGGCTGTTATTTTTGTGATTCTGGAAGTGTGTGTTTAGTAACTTATATCACAATTACTTTTGAGTTTTTTTTTTTTAAATGAGATTCCTTGACACTACACCAGTTTTGTTGGATAAGAGATTGCTGAAGATACTGATGCTTGGAAATCAATGTTTTAACTATCTTTTCTTGATTTACATGTACCTCAAAGTTTAAAAATAATAACTTTTCTGTACTTGATATCTTAATTTTGTTAGTCCACCACCACAAGTGGGACGTTTGTACAAGAGATGGATTACATGGCGCTGGGAATACAAGCAGAAAGGAGAGGGAAATGTGTGAATTTGAGAGTGTCTCATAATCCTGACTACCCACTCCAAGCTTCTGGTTCCAAATTTCTCATTTAACACGAGTATTCTTCAATCTTTCACTATCACCGTAGAATCAAAATGGCTGAAGCAGAGGGTGAATTTCCAAAATGGCGGTCACAGAAACAGTACATTAAACCCTGTGGGGATTTAGAGTGTCTCCTGTATGCTGGGATTGTGGAGACAGGGATCACTTCTCCGAATGGGGAGTCTGAACCAGCTACAGTAGAACTACATCAGCAAACACCTTAAAGTGCCAAAATATGTTCCAGAAAAGGAGATAATAGGAGAAAGAACATGACAGTTGGGAGAATGGAATAGCATTAGCTAAAAAACAATAACATAGTCAGCCACATGAAAGAGGAGAAGCTTTGTTGGTAGATAAAGAGTTTCAATTGCTGTAAGCACCTCAGTATCAGCCTGATATGTGTCTGTTCTTAGAAATCACCTTGAGACACTGTAGATTTCTAAACTGGCAAATCATACCAGCAGTTGGATCTAAATGATTTTGCCTGAACACAGCCCCATTTTATCCATGGAAATATTCAGCTTTAAAATGATGAAAGGAAGTTTGGAGTGTGGTTTGGTGTTGAGAGATGAACAGGAAGATAGATAGAAGCACATGGAGTCTTTGGGGAGGCTGGAAAACTTATGCAGAAAATTCTTACAATATTTTTGTGCTAAATGAATAACTTTCTTGGCTGAAGTTGTACTACCAAATGGCCCTAAGTATAATTACCTAATTGCCACATCCTTTCCCCTTGTCATTCCAGCCTGACACATCTGCTAATTGTGCAAGCATGTTCTTGCCTGTGTCTTAAACCACACTGAAAACCCAAACATCATCTCTCCACGGACGTCCACTACTGGACAGGAGAAGTCGTCATCCCGGTGCCTGGCTCTGCGGGTCTGTTTCGTTAATTACCGACAAGGCTGCTTGTCAAATAGACGAGATGAACACGGCCAAAATGGAATGCAGCGAGGATGGTTAGTGGCTAGATAATGATGCTTATGCCACTATTGAGATGGAAGGGGATTGAGACTGTTAAATAAAATTAATTTCAGATTTTGTGGCGATTTGACTTGCTCTTATTCCCCTCATCATTAGCATAAATCGCACAGTCAAATTTGCACTAAGAACACACTCTGCTGCTAATGTGTGTACCACATTCATTTTGCCATGAAATGGTGGCACATGCGGTGTGATAAAAAACTACAGTGAATGATTAAACTTTTAAAAATTTATTACAGTAAAGGACTAATTGTCATAAATCCCCCTCAATATACTGCCCTCGCTTTGAACACTCACTTCCATCATTTTTGCCACTTTCTGAAGCAGCTCTAGAAGTCCTCTTTCATGATTGTCCTTCGCTGAGTTGCCCTGGGTGCCTCAGTGTCCTGAATAAATTAAAAATATTGACGTTTCACAGTTACTTTTCCGTTGCCATTGGTGCCAGAGCCAGTGAATAAGTTGGAAGAGGACAAACCATAACGTTTTCATGAGCCCGCCAAATGTTGGATAACATTTGCCAGCAACATTTACTGTATTTTTGATCATACTTCATAAAGACACTCGGGAAATGTATAATACATTTATATATTACATTTATAATAAAATGTCCTTTATTATAGTTTTTTTTTAAATTTTATTTATTTACTATATATTTTAATCATTCCTTGTATATTTGTGGATATGAGACACAACATAAATGTATCTTGCACAGTTTGTAGCTTCTAATTTTTCACATTCACATTCAAAGAAAAAAATCATTTTTTTCTTTGGTTAGAATGCTTTCACTTGCATGTTGGTCAAGTGAGGTAGGAATTGACTACTAATCCTGCTAATTAGAGCCAAAGGGAAGCTCTATAGCCAGCCACCTCATTGCCTTGTGAACTTTTTGGAGAGACCTAAGCAAGATGAAGGCCCAGTCGTTGTCAAAGAACCACATTTCTTCATCCATTACTCACTCTGCAGGCTTTTATGGATGAGAAAGCAGATATTTTGTTAGTTTCTGTGAATCATGAACTACATACCACACAGGCTGTGAGTCAGATATCTTCCTCCATCTCTCTAACAATAGAAAATATATGTTGAATTGTTATTTACTGTTATTGGACATTTATTGACTACTGAATGCATTAATCTACAAATCCTCACAGAAACAGGAGAGACAACAATATTTCAGCAAAGAACATAGAATATGTTTTGGTCTTATGAGATTAAAATCAGCCATACACATCGTTCATGTCTCAAGAAAAGGACAGGTTAAAGAAGAAAAATTCCTACTGTAAAATATACCTTTTCATTATTTTTCTAGAACAATGTTGGACACACAGGGCTAACAACAATTTTCTAACACATACTTGTTTTAAGCCAAGTCCCCAGGTATGCACATCAAAACCCCTGAGATGGTACACATAAAAATGATTCATTACAAAACTACCCAGGAAAGAGGAACTCTTAATCCGATAAAGAATACCCAGGAAAACATTCAAGTAAAATTGAATATCTATAAAAATATAATTTAATCACAAAATATTGCAGTTTTTCACAAAGACTGGGAATAAAATAAAGCTATCAACTCTAATCACTTCTGATCAACATTATGTTGGAGGAACTAAGGTAAGAAAAACAAATAAAAGGTACAGGAATAAAAAGGCAAATGTCAAATGGTCTGTATTTGAAAATGATTTTTTCATGAAGAATTGTAAAGAACCTATCAAACAACAACATTCATTTTGGTAGGATATTAGGACTTAATGTCAGCATACAAAAATACTTCTTATTTATATATGTCAATATGAAGCAACCAGAAAATGAAACTGTAAAATCTAAGCCACTTATAGCATCACTATCAATAAAAAATAGGTGTAATGTTAACAAAAGTTGGCCAAGACTTCCCACCCTGAAAATGCAAAATTAACAAAGACATAAATCAACGGAGACACAACTATTTTCATAGATTTTAAGACTTGATATTTTTACAATATTAATTCACCACCAAATGACTCTACACCCAGTGTTATTCAAACATAATACACAAGGAGCTGGTTTTTGTTGTTGTTGTTGTTTTGCTTTGTTTTGTTTGTTTGTTCGTTTTTTTGTAGGGATTACCAAGATGATTGTAAAATTCAGATGAAAACGCAAAGGAATTAGCTTCTCTAGACTATCTCAATAATGAGAGCGCAAGACCTCTGGCACTTGAAAGCTGAGAATGATCTATCAGACAGTTGAGAAAAAAATGTTAAGCATAAAGTTGGATTTCTGGGTCTAGATTTCAGAGCTGCAGGTAAAAGTCGGTAGTAATCATCATCTACCTAACATATAGACACGATATGAGTTAATACAATCAAGGCAGTAAATTTAGAAGAAACTACCCCTCCAGTAAAAAATAAATGGTTTAGAATGGAGACACAGAAGGAAACAGAAAAGAAGATGAGAAAAAAACTTGACCAAAGCAGCATAAAGAAAACTGGCAGCATACGTTTTCAGAGAACATAAGTGAAGGAGAATTATCTGAAGTAAAATGGATACCAATAGCATCAAATAATATTAATAGACCAGGCAAAGTGAAGAACAAGAGTTGGAAATTAGATTTAAGAATGCGAAGGTCATTGATGACTTTGACTAGAGAAATTTTGTTGGAATGGTGTTGACAACAGTTCTAACAGAACATTTTCAAGAGCGATTATATCTTTTTAAAATTATATAAATGTTAATGCTCTATACTTTCATTTCGGGATGCTATGTTTTCTAGAACCTGCAGAAGCAGCCATTGGATTAACTAGGTATCTTTTTAATCTCAGAAAAAATGTCAGAATAACAAAGGTATTTTTCTTCAGGATATATTCCTCTAAATCTGCAGGTAGCAGAGAAGGCATACTTAAAGGTAAAAAGTACTTATCTACCAGTCTTCAGGCATGAGAACTCCGGCAGTAATGTTACCAAGAAAAAAAAAATGCTGATGGACATTCCTCTTTGAATATTTCAGTTGGAAGGGGCTTGGCAACCTATCAGAAGGCTTTAGTTACAAAAAGTTTGAAGTACTGAACTACCTCTGCAGGCAAAAGGAGACAAGAAATCCTCCAGGATGCCAAGCCAAAGGGCAGAGAAGTCCAGAAGTAGATCAATCATGATGTCAAAATGGAGCACACAGGAGTGCCGAGAGACGAATAGAAGGGGTAGCGGAGGCAGCCCAGAGTTGATAGTTCAAGAGAGATTTCAGCATGAATCTTGAAAATACTCAGTTTTTTTTCCACTGTTGCCCAACTTGAAGTGACTATGTTTCAAAAAATCCATTTTGCACAAAGAAGTGAACTGAAAAATGGGAAATATAAAATGGATGCACCCCTCACTAATGAAGCACATTCTTATATTTCAATGGGCTTGAACCATATGCCTAAACCGTTTTGTTTTGGAAAGTGGAGGAGAATGTCACTAACACTTGTGGAAAGGGTCCTGGGTGTTTTCCTCTCTTGTGCCTGGTCCTGGAAGTTGAAAATCAGGATGATAGAGACAGTAGTAGTGGTAGGAGTGTCCTGGCTGAGTTTGTGCCTGTCAGTTCTAATTTATAAGGTACCAGGCAGACCTGAATTGTCCTTGTCAGTCACAAAGTGAGTACGCAGGAGAGTGCTGAAGGGGATCTTCAGATTCATTTTCCTTGCAAAAAATACTCTTGCCTGAAACAGATAATATAAATATATAATACCACTCTTGTATGCAAATGAAATTAAGCATTATAGACCAAACTGAAGGTTCTCAAAGGGCTCTTTTCTTCTGACATGAAAATCATTTAAAGGACCTGCAGCCTCATGTCAGATATATAAAAGACTAAAATATCTAATTGGTTTTCTGAAAAACAGAATCAATAATTGTAAACCACGGTGTCAAGAATTAGAGAAAGATTAATCGCAGGTGGTCTTTGCTTAGGGTGAAAGAACAACCCCAGTGAGCAAGGTCCTAGCAATTAATAAAACAACCGGCCCTAAGATTTGCCTTAGTGTTCAAAGGTCAATCTATTACAATGAAAGAGTGTGTTCATTAGGAAAAAGAAACTCTGGGGAAATCCTGTAACTAACTGCTCCTGATTCAGCAGGTTCCTATCAGCCACCCCACTGGAGAAAACCCATAAAAGGAAGAACATGACGCCCTGTCACTAATGGATAAGAGAGCTCTTTGCAGACACTAAGCAGCAATTTTATTATTCCTGTTCTTGACTAGTATTCAAGAAACATAATGACGGCTAAGGCAAGCAGATATGTTGCTCCTTTTTTAACTATACACATGGAATAGCTTACTCTTGTCAATGAAAATTGAAGGCAGTGAAATACACAGGGGATTGTTTTATTTTCATATAAAATCCATGTTTTAAAATTCTGACTCTTCATCCTGAGATATGAATGAAATGTGTGATGTCATGATGGCGAGATACAGAAACAGGATGTTTTTGTAAGAAAATATGCAACTGAAAGTAATAGGTATGGTAAAGCACACGGACTTACATGATAGCTTATATTAAAGCTATATGAATGTGGCTTGATGTGATCATTTTTATTTACATATGTATATTGGTCAACATTTCCACTGCTTGGACAAAACCCTGACACTAATAAGTGAAAGGGAGAGACGTTTATTTTTGGCTCATGGTTGCCCAGGTTTCAGTCCATGGTCAGCTGGTTCTAAGGAAGTGACATCACGGCAGAAATATTTGGTGGAGGAAAATTGCTAAACTTACAACATCCATGAAGCAGAGTGCAGTAAAACAGCTTGAGGCCAGTGACCAGAAATGGTCATGATGTCCCATGATCTACTTTCTCCAACTTGGCCCTGCTTCCTAGTAGCTCATTCAGCTGTAAACTCATGACTGGACTAGCCACATAAACTATGGTGGCACACTCACAATCCAATCACAAACCCATTCAAACTGGTGATCATAATTAACTGGAGCACCCTGTAAACACACACACACGATTATAATAGAAAACCTTTCTTTAACCAACCGAATTTTTCCTTATTTCCTTTCTAAGTGACATATCTTCAAAGTTCAATGCACTGTCTTAATTCCTACTATCTATTTTTCATGTTGGTGAAATTCGTGTTCACGGAATCATAAAGCACGCACTCGTGTCTAAATTATTTTGCTCAACATTATATCTCTAACAACCACCCATACTCTTTCAAAAAATGCTCATTTACTTTTTATTTACAAATCCTTTCTTTTTTTTTTTTATTAAGATGGTGTTATACCATACAGTTTAGGCTGGCCTTGAACATACTATGTTAAACTCTAATTATGTGCTCCATCTGCCTTGGCCTCCTGAGTGTTAGGATTGGCACATCTTTCCATTTTAAGGATATAGAACAATTCCATTACTTAACAATGGACATTTGAGCCCTTACCAGATTAAGGATACAATGAACAAATTCCTATAAATATTCTTGTCTATATTTTTCTGTAAGAATATCAAGCACATTCTCTAAGATACATACCTAAAAGAATTTCTGTCTTCTACAGTAGATGTGTGTTCAGTTCAAATCTATAACGTCCAACATTTTTTCACAGTAGACATTCCCAACAGTTATGTGGAAAGCTTCCTTTCATTCTTACCAGCACTTGACATTTTATTTTTTAGCATTTTCTATTCTTGTTGGTAAAAATGCTATGTTTTTATGATTGTTGGGTTAATGTCAGTGTGTTACAACATTATTTCCATATTTTCCAAATTTAATAAATCTTATGAAATATGAACTAAGTATTCTATGCTTTATATAGTAAAGTAAAAAGATGATCTCATATTGGCAAACATGTCAATTATGAAAAGTATGTTATATGTATGTACAAAAGCATCATAAAGTAATTATTTTGCAATACTTTGTACAATTAACATGTTCTGATACATATAATATGGAACACAAATAGAGTTTGTAAACATTACGTTGATTTCATTGACTTGAGCATGGCTCGTATTTGGTTTCATTTTTCTTCTAGTGTTTCACAGCAATCCACTGCTGAGCCATTCTAAGCCTGCCTCATTTTAAACACCATTTTTGTTCCTATCCTTTTAGAATTTGACAAATATCTATTTTCACGTTTAAATTCTTTTTTGGGGGGTGAATGCTGGGGATGAAACTCAGGGCCTTGTACTTGCTAAGCAAGCACTCTAACCACTGAGCTAAATCCCCAAACCCCCATGTTCAAATTTTTAAAGGACATGTGCTCTCTACCCAGATTTTGTGTTTTACTCCTTTCTAACTTGATATTGTATATTCCTCTTGAATGACCTCAACTATTCTCAGGTAATCAAAAAAATCACTAGGAATCACGGAATTCTCAAAATTCTGCATTGAGAGGCAATATTGAACTCCTTGCCTAAATTCACCATTTCAATTTTCTGTGATTTACTGCATATTTCCATTTGAATATGACAGTTATACATGAGCAACTATCTTTTTATTTGTTTTTAATTGAGTTGATTTCCCATTGAAACTGTATTTTCTTCCAGAATTAGGAAAATTGAATTCAGTACTTAAACTATAAATACTTGTACACAATTTTGGAGGGGCAGAGTTGGTTAAAAAGTATACTTTAAACTTTTTGGTAAGTCCACTGTACAAGTTAAAATACATATGGTTTAAATAGCCATCACAATTCTCTATTGATTCCAGTTTAGGTAGATGTGAAATGTCTGAAGCAACTCAATACACCTTTCTTTGCCTTAGAGATACCTGTACACTTTTGTCCTAAAATTCCACTTGTAGAAACTAACCTCAAAAGAAAAAAAAAAGGAGAAATACAAAGAACAACTGATGTACAATTTGCACAGTTCTATTGCACTATTCTGTGAAATTATATAACTATAGACATGAACCACAAAACAGAGGCTTTGTCAGGGATAAATCTTCTTCAATACATTTGCATGTTGGGACATTATGTGTGCATTCAAAGTAATGTTTTT
The DNA here is from genome assembly GCA_004026905.1 of Hystrix cristata. NCBI lineage: Eukaryota > Metazoa > Chordata > Mammalia > Rodentia > Hystricidae > Hystrix > Hystrix cristata. The sequence goes on from PVJO010004072.1 coordinate 28,575, forward strand.
GAAATGAAAAATCATGGTAAAGCAGCAACAAGAAAATATTAAGGAGTGAAGACAAGTATTCAATGTCAGTATGGTACCAGCCCAAGCACATGAAGATGCTAAAAGGGTTCATCTGGATTTGCTAGGATCAAATAGCAATTTTTTTGTTTTGTTTTGTTTTGTTTTTTGGTATTTCTCTATTTGTACTTTCTTTTTTCTCTCTTCTGAAGGTTTTAGTTTTACCAGCCTTTACACCCGTCTAATATGAAGACTATTTATAAAATACTCATTTGGCGACAGAGAGCACTTTTAGGCAACACATGTAATCTATTCTTTAGAAAAACACCAGAAGTAAAAGGCTGACAGATATCATTTCTGGGTGATGTTCTAAACATTTTGTAGTTTTTCATTTATTGATTGAATCTTTTAATGTCTGTATAATGAGCAGGTGCCAACTTAAATTTTTAAAAAGGTTACATGAAGAAATTTTAAATAAGTTATTTAAAAATAACAAAGTTGTGATTTAAAATTCTCAAGTGTCTTGCAGTTTAGGGGTAAATATGATTATTTCCACAAAGGTGCTAGCTCGATTAGCCAGGTGAAAATGTGATATCCGTGAGCCACATTGGGAGGGTTACACCCAAAGCAAATCTCAGGTTCCCTGCAGTACTGCAAAATGCAAATGGAGTGTTTCAAAAATTCTTTGGCATGGTTAAAAATCCTGACTAAACAGGGAAAAATGCGCTGATGTTATATATTCAAATATTAATGTATCTAAAATGAACTGTCTTTCCAGGTAAGATAATCTCCCTGAGTAGCATGTTAGAAATAAAAGAATTAAACTTGAAGATTTTCTAATGAAATCCCTAAAACGTGCCTTTGCTGATCATGTCATTGAGATAAGAGAAAACTTATTGCAGTATTCAAATGGAATATTCATTCATTTTTTAATTAGTGCATTTTTAATTTAACTTTCACCTTTCGAAAATTTACTATTATACATGGGGTTACAGAGTCTCAGCCTTCATTAACAGCTGCCTAAGACAAGAAAGAGAAATTAAGCACAGTAACCAAATTCAAGCAACCCAAATTGCTCACCGATTTTAGCATTTTAAATCAATCGAAGAAATTGCTATTTCGCCGATTTTCTCTTCAGTCGAGAATGTCTAATTTCAACATTTAGCACGGTGCACCCTTTTGGTCCGGTAAAAAGCCACACAGAACAGCCACATACAAAGTGACAAAATGGACACTAACTGCCAATTTAAACCCTCCGCAACATGTTGTCAAAAGGACCACTTTCTAGAGGGGATTTGGAAAAAGCGATTCCCCAACACCCCGTGCCTGAGTGACCTGAAGATGTTCATGCTGAGCTGTTTCATAAAGAAAAAGGAGTGTGACAATGACAGTGAGCTGAGGCGTGTCCCCGGAATGATTCTTTGCAAGTGCCATCGCATCAGGCTGAGGGGAGATTACTGTCATTTGCACAAAAGGGTTGGTTTAATTTTTGTTAATTCAGCAATTTCCGGTGGGAAATGTGCAGCGTGCGCGTTTTTCTTAAGATAGCAAGGGCAGAGCAGGTAGAGAGTGTTTCAGCCAGCAAAGCATTGACAAGAACTCCGACTCAAGGTGGATCTGGCAGAGAACTGTGATTAGCTCTTCCAAAAACTCATGTCTCTCCTAGGGAGACTTGGAATTTCCTGAATTTTTCTTTGTTACACATTTTGCTAATGTAGCTTGCATTTACTCCACCTCCAAGCTATTTCCCCTAGGATAGTACCTTTTCACAGTATTGAAATAAGGGTACCACATCAGTCAGTAACACTGTCTTTTCTTATGTTTAATTTGAAATTTAACACCCAGCTTACCTTCTTATTGAAGGACAGGAATTTCTCGGCTGATAACACTTGATGTGTATAAAGTCTAAATATCAAAGAGAAAATAAAATGAGAAATTCTTCCCAATTATTAATTAATCAACAGAAACATACATATACAGTATTTTTTCTTCTTTTAGTATGTTTATGATACACAATATATTCATCTTGAGAAACTGGCACATATACATTCTGATTCTTGATCATTTTTACTACCCACTCTCCTCCCCACCCTCCTGTCTCCCCTCAAGATTGAGTAATTCCACTTAATGAATATGGAAGGACAGAATCATTGATACAACTTACTCAAGTGTCAAAATTGCTGCACAATATCAGCAATTCTTTTTTTAAAATTTTTTTATTAATATCAGCAATTCTTAAGCCTCGATTTTTTTAATTTATAAGTTGTAGACAAAAGCTACTTCTTGAAAAGATTTTTAAAATACTGCTAAGGATCCTGTTGTGGTTGTGTATGATTTCCAGGTCTTCAAAGGTATTTTAAGACCAACTAGACCAGGTGCCAGCATTTGATTCAAATTAAAGTAAATGAGCACAAAATGAAGAAATCCATGAAATGACCCCCATCTGATTAGATATAGTTCAGAAGAAGAAATTCTGAACTCTGCCATTCATCTTCCAATAAGGTTTCAAAGGATGGTATATACTAATAAAATGCTGTACTACTGACCCATGACTAGGGGTTTGGATAAAACCCCCCAAACGCTTTCACAATATTTGCACAAGTCAAAAGGACAGTAGTATTAGTTAAGTTTAGCAGAAAAAACCAAATCATTCCTCTCTCTCTCCACTACCTCTCTATTTCTATCTATCTTTCTATCTACCTACCTATTTATTGAGACAGAGATGTGTAAGATTTATATACACGACCATACGAGTTATTAGAATGTTGCTATAAAATTTGGTTTGACTCAGGCAAAGAATAGGGAAGACGTTTTTGGAAGGCACATTTGGAATTCCATGGATGGTTTTTTTATTGATTTATTTTTCATTTTGAGAAAGGGTCTCACTAAGTTGCTAAATTGCCCAGGCTGACCTCAAATCTATAATCCTCCTTCTCCAGCCTCTCAGTTTACTAAGAGTATTTAAATTATTTAAGAATACGAGGACAGACTGTTAAGACCTTAAGCAATCTACTTTGAGCAATAATTTTGCCATATTTTTAGTTCTGCAATGTTTTGTTAACATAACTAGATCAATTTTTTGTTAACTAGATCAAGTTAGTTATTTATTTACTTTGGAGGTGCTGAGGATTGAACCCAGGGCATTGCCCATGCTAGGCGAGTGCTATACTTGATTTTTCAGGTTTACTTATTTTTATCCTCCTAACCTTCCTCATTGTTCCTGAATCCTGAAATGTTGTATCTGTACTTCACTTAGTATGTCTAAATGACATTCTTACATATAGTGATTTTGGAGTTCTTGGTTCAAACTTGCTTTGCTGACGTGTGTCAAAACGAACTCTGCTCCTTGGATTACTGGTAACAGCGATTTAAAATTTATGCAGCCAAGATGTTAGTTCTAAAATATTGCCCCACAAAGCAAAGTGAGAAAATCTTTGCTTTCAGTACTGCAAGAAAGGGGAAGTTTATTTAGAGAATAAAGACCGGAAATGGGAGTTTAAGGAAAAGACAGAGATAGGAAACGGTGGGAGAGAAAAGAGAAACTACTTTACTGGTGTGATTTTTTTCCCACTCTAATCTGGAGAAAAACATTTGCCCAGTGCCAATGGAGGGATGTTTTTCAAAATACTCAATCTACAGCTTTCAAAAATATCAAGATTATCAAATATAAGGAAAGTCCGAGAAGTTGTCACAGTCAAAAAGATGTGACAAATAAATGTGATGTGCTGCCCTGGGTGGAGCCTTGGAACAAAAGAAGGATATTAGATTAAAATTTAAAATAAATCTGAATAAAGCGCAGGCTTTGGTTAGCAGTGTCACTGTGACAAAATAACCAAGGTTTTTATTTCTGCAGGCTCAAGGGCACGGCATGGCACTGACATTAGTTTGGCTTTGGCGAGAACTTCACAGCAGATGGTGCTACAATGGCATGTGCCAGAGGGAGGGATCGTGCGGCAAAACAAAAAGCCAGATTACGATTCAGGGCTGGGCCTTGGTCTTCATAACACTCTCTTGAGAATGAACTAGGGTCCTAAAGAACTACTTAATCATTTCCAAAAGATTTCCTGAGAATTCCCTCTAGGATTCCCAAGCAGGCTCCAACTTTTCAAGGCCCGAACATCAGCCTGTAACACACGGATCATTAGTCAGCAATCCGCCTACAAAGCATAGTACACATTAGCCTTGCTTCTCTGAAGTGACACTCATAGTAAGGGCAACTGGGTGTGAGTGTATGGAAATTCTAAGATTCATTATGATTATCCTGGAAATCCAAAACTACAGCAAAACCTAAGTTTATTTGTAAAAGAATCAGAAACCTAACATGAGTTGAATCACTGAAAAATGTGCTAAGAACCTCAGAAGAGTCACATCATCATATCCACTCTATGAAAAAGAAAATTTTGCTGGGGATTTAGCTCAGTGCTTAGAGCGCTTGCCTACCAAGCACGAGGCCCTCAGTTTGATCCCTGGTAGGAAGAAAAAGAAAATTTTATTTTGCTCATTTTCTTGGTCAGTTCTTATACCAAACCTAGAATGCGAGGCTCATTCTTCCCAATGTTGTAAATGAAGACAAAACAATAAAAATAGCACCGAGTAAGCTAAAAGATTGCTGCCTGAAATACAGTGATCTCCCAATCAGAGTAATTGGAGTCTTAATTATATTTCAGGCTGAGAATATCAAAGTTCAAATGTCATTCCTTTTCCCCAAGAGATTGCAACTCACACAACTGAGATAATGTGGAGAACTGCTCCCAACCTCACATAATTACATGCTAGGATCTGCTTATTTTTCAGACTGCCAACAATTTTTACTTTTGGCTCATACACCCGAAAATAATCATTACAAGTCAGAGGGTAACGGAGCGGTAAGTGGGAAGATGTCTTAAATCCAGAATTGATTTTCCTCGCTGAATTGCTGACGCATAAAGATCACAGTGCAGTGGCAAATCCCTCCATGTGCCAAAATGAGAAGGCTGTGAAGCAGGTCTGTTTTTGCTCAACACTCCGCTTCAAATTCTTACACACACAGGATCATCGGCAAAGCTCATTAGCAGTCTGGGAGAAGGAGCTGCCACAGCGACTTCCCTTCTCATCTAAGTCATTGGTGATTATGAGGTAAGACACATCCTGTGCGTAATGATAAGGATCCGAAGTGCACCAGCATGAGAAGAAGAAACAGCAATGAGAGAGTGTTTCATGATACGTCTCTCTTCTCAGTAAAGACAAGCAGTCTTTTCAAGAGCTTCTTATTTAACTATCATTATTTTAAACCATCATAAACACTTTTGGGGGGAAAATAAAAGGACAGATGACTTACAAGAAAAAGTCTTGAAGTTTCTAATAATGAATCTAGAATTCCACCATTTGGATAGAAAAGAAGGAAAAGCAAAAGATGGTATTTAAAAGTTATTTATTTTTATTTTATTTTACCAATACATGTTTGCAACACAGGACGATCACATTCATCGTGGGGAGTCAGTACATGTACACAACAAGTCTTATTTTTTTCATCTCCTTCCTTCCTCTCAATCCCCTTCTCCACTCATTCCATTGCCTGGTCCTTCTCCTATGCAAAATAGCCATCTGCCTGTTTCCTCTAATCTTTCATTTTGCTGTATAATTTATTTAATTTGGGGTTAACAACTCCCTAACTCTGCTCAGCCTCCAACCCTCTGTATCTCACAAGAAAATGGTCACTTTTGTTCCTCGTGCTCTAGTTAATCAAACATTCTGGTATGGCATTCAGTTATTTGCAGTAACAAGACTAGAAAGATCCAGGTAAGATCTGGGCACTTGGGACAGTGAGGCAAAAGAATTTTGAATTTGAGCCCAGCCTGAGCTACATATGGAGTTTAAAGCACTCTGGACTGCACAGTATGGGCCTGTCTCATAAAAACAGAACAAACAAACAAAAGAGAGAAAAGCAGCTGTTCTGATGGTGTTGCACTGAACAATAATGCAAATTTAGCCATTCTACTCCCTCAGTATAAACAGTGCATAATTTGTAATGTATAAGTGATAAAGGAAGTATGTTAATTTTATGCCAAGTAAACAGGTAAATAGATGCTAATAGGTACGTAAATACAGGCACAAATCCAGGTGCAAATGGGTAATTTTCATGACTAGACTCCCGTGCACTTTCCATGTGTGATATTCGACATGTTGAGAAAGCTAGCAGCTGCCTTGTTCAAATGCCCCTAAAAGGACAGCTGCCCAGGTTTTGGTTTCGTCCTCCCTCATCTGTACACACATCTTGCCCTCTAGAAAGGCAGGAGGGAAATGGCCCAGCCACACGCTGGCATCTAGACAAGTTACACTACAGATTTCAGTAAAGCTAGCAGAACGGAGGCTTGCTCTTAGCAAATCTGGGGAGCTTCAGCTATTGCCACTTCATTTACCGGGGGCTTACGAGACATTTGTTAAGTGATCAGTTCTAGAACATTGAGGATTATTGTCAAATTTACCTGTCTGCATTTTCCATAATGTTATCCCCACCTTCAGGCAGGAAAAAAAAAAAAAAGAAGAAGAAGAAAGACTGGGTTAATATTTACCCATCCTTTATCTTTCAATATTTCTCTTGGCACCCAGGACTACTTAATGACAACTAGCAAATACTCTGTATCAGTGAGGTATAATTCATCTGAGTTTGAATTCATTTTAAAAAGCCATAGTCTCTCGTTCTCTCTTCACTTCTCCAGGGCTTAAATCCTTCCCAACTCTATTAGCTTTGACCTTTACAATTTGGAGATCATGTCTTTTTTTCTGTGGAAATAGAAGAAGAATGTCAGGATTTGGAGTCCTGGACTCTGTTTTGTATGCCACCCTCCCACCTGTCTTCGATAATGAATATACGCTTCCTTTTTTCTTAAAACCCCAAATGCCGCCTCCAAAATACATTTTAATTTTCCTTAGCATTTCATCAGCGTGGGATTCAGCGTTCTTGACTTTCCCTGATTACGACCTGATCGTTGCATATTTTAAAATGTTCTTTCAATGGTCATTGTCATCAGGGAACATCTTGTGTTGCTACATGCTGCTGGCAACCCCAGAAAGCTGTGGCTTTGTCAGCCTAACACACTGTGTCATTCTTCCCACTTTAATCATAAAAAATGCCACATAGGGATGCATAGTACTGCTTCCTCCCATAAGCAACACTGTATTTCTTCCATTTTTCATTTTAAATTTATTTTTCAATTTTTATTGTGTAAAAGATCAAATATATGAAAAGTAAACAGAATGACACAATGCATTCTCATAAATCCATTACACCACCTCCAAAATTATCTACACTCTTCTGTTGTGCAATATCCACCTCTCTAGCCGCCACATCTCCTATGGAATTCCAGCTGGCCTTCAGCACCCACAGACTCTACATCTGCACATTCAACCCACTGCTCAGCAGAAATACTGGGGGAAGAAAATGTATTTGTGCTAAACCTGTATAGACTTCATTCTTTTATCATTGTTCCCGAAGCAGTACCATTTATCAACCAGCTATATGTCATTTACGTTGTATCAGGTATTATAAATCATCTAGAGATTATTTGAAGTATATCTGAGAAGCTGACCATGTTCTATGTGTGGACTCGAGCATTTTATATGAAGGATCATTTCATAGGAAGGCCTTGAGAATCTTTCAATTTTGGTATCCATGGAGAGGGAAAGGGGGTTACTGACCGCATAATTGTTACAGGTCTTCTTAGACATCGAAAAACACAATAATTAGCTGCACAATTTTGGGCAAATGGATCTAACTCTCTAATCCAGAACCATGTCACTGTGTATAGAACAGTTTTACCTCTTTCATCTCTTCCCAGTTAATCTTCCTACAAGAGGCAACCGCTGATTTGTTGTTCTCTCAGCTCAGTTCTGCTAGCTCTAGCACTTCACACAAACCAAAACAGAACAGAAAAAAGTGTGATCCCTTTAGCATCATTTCTTTGGTTACCACTATGTCTGTGCACTTCATCCATGCTACATTTTGCATAAAACTTGCTCCTTTTGACAGTATAGTGGTACTGCATTGTATGAACACAAAAACTGATAGCTAATCCATCCCTGTTGCACATTTGGGTTGCTTTCAGTTTTCATGATCTCAAATAAAATTGTTAGGATAATGCCTGTACAATCACAGATCACAGATAAACACCTAAGAGTGGACTTTCTCCCTCAGAAGAGGTTACCTATGTGTATTAGTCAGCTTTCCTTTTGCTGGGACAAAATACCTGATATCACATCTTGACAGAAGAGAGGTTTGTTTTGGCTCATGGTTTCAGGGGTTTCAGTCTATGGTTGGCTGGTTCAAAGGCAGGGGCAACATGGCAGAAGGGTGTGGCAGAGGAAAGCTCTTCACTTCATGGCTTCCAAGAAGCCAAGACCAGAGGAAGAGCACACAAACAAAGGGATTAGGGACAAGATTTAGTCTCCAGGATCATACTCCCATAACCCAGAGTCACACTCCTCCAACAATTCCCCACCTCCTCACAGCTCATTCAGCTATGAACTCTTGAAACCCACTAAAGAGGTTAGTGTTCTCAAAATCAAATCACCTCTCCAAAGAGTCTCTTAATCCATTCACATTGACAATTAAGATTAACAAGCACTATATATAATTTGATAAGAATTTGCCAAATTCTGAGGTTGTTGGGCCATTTAACCAGCAGGCATGAGTGATCTAGTTTCTCCCCCAAACATTTTGTTGCCAGCTTTAAAAAAAAAAAAATCTTTTTAGCTCTTCTACTTCTGCAAATACTGTCATGTTTTGTATTTAATTATTATCCTAGGTGACTAATAATGTTGAGATCTTTTTCATGTGCTTATCAGCTGTTCATAATGTGTGAAAATTTAATATTTTGAGCAAATGTTGTCTACCTAAAACTTATAAAAATAGTACTGCTTTTATCCCACACCTTCTTCGATGTTAACATCTCACATGACCATAATATAATCACTGTGTATAGCAAATTAACATCGATGTAATGGTATCTAAATTAGATCAATCTTATTTAAATGCATGTTAATAGGTTAAAAAATACATATATGTGGTTTAAAACAAAACTGATTTAAAAGGACATATGTAGAATCTTCTCTTACTTTTCTCCTCCATTTCTGTTCAGCCTTTCTATATGTTCTCAATATTTCTTTATGCTTGTATGAGTATATATTATCATCCCTCTTTCCTTAGCAAGAAAGCAACATTATATAAACTCTTTTCCTGGCCCTCACATTTTTTTTTAACCTAATAGCTTTCTGGAGATTTTACATATCAGCTCCTATAGCACTTTCTCACCCTTTTTACAACTGTATCATATTTTACAGTCTCAATGTTCTCTAGTTTACGTAACCACATGTATTTTTAAAGATTCCTCCACCCTTACATTTATTAGGGCCATCTTTTATGACAAGCTTGTCAGAATTGCTTTCCATTTTAGAATTTCCAATCAGAGGATCATAACCAGGCAAATTCTGAAGTGTGAGGTTGACCTCAAACTTGAAATTGGAACTCTCAACTCTCATAGCTAAAGTCTCAGCTCATTCAGAATAGGCTCTTGAGTGCCAAAGAACAAAGATCCCAGGGACAATGGAAAGACAACTCTGCCAAACTACCCAGGAAATAGAATGCCTCACGGATGGTCCCAGCTCAGGTGGTGGAGGGACCACACAGGCCAACTCCAATATCAGGAGGTTCTAGACAAAACAGGACTCATTGCCAGGAACACTTTGCTGATGTACATGGCCCTCTGAGATGGAGAAATCTCCCCCGCACCTGGCAGATCTCAGAAGATAACTCAGGTACACACAGAGGAAAGGGATTTGTGGGCTGGGATCCAGAATCCAAGACAGCAGATCCTTGGAGATGTTGAAGTTGCTGAGATAACTTCTCATCTGCATTTCTTCTCAAGCATGACTGTCTCCCCAGCTACACCAAGGGCCCTGGAGCATGGATGGTTTCCTGTCTTCATTTAGCTACAGCTCGACTTTCAGGAAATTTCTTGACCTCTTTTATTCACTCCTTCATCTATCTCATATCTATGTCAGGCTCAACTCTCTCCAAGTCCTACACATCATTTGTCCAGCTTAAATTTCTCAAGTGACTCTCCTGGGTATAAAAGATAAAATTTGAAAGCTTAGTTACAGAGATATAAGGTATAACTCCACATTTCCAAATATTTTCAAATATGTAAAATTATATTATTTAAGGGCTGCAGATGCAGTTCAGTGGCAGAGCACTTGCCTAGCACATGCCAGGCCTTGGGTTTTATCCCCAACACCAAAACAAAATACAAACCACAATGTTTAATAACACTCACCTATGTTATTAAAGTATACAGACACAAATAAGGAATCTAGATTCCAGTTCAGGATTGTGCAAAAGTGAGAGGGACACAGGTGACTTCATTTCAGATATAGCATTAAATAAAAACAAGACAGCTTTCTCCTCATCTAGTTCTCCAGAGATCAAAAACCATCCGCTCCCGGCCCGGTGCTGGTTGCCTGGCTCCCATGTAGGTGGGGTGAGCCTGCCTGGTACAAAAGCCCATATTTATGTGATCCCAAGATGTTACAGATGGCGTTGTTTTGGACTAACAATGCTACTAAAAGCATTATCAGTGGCACAAAAGTTTTTATGGCTGAAAGTAAGCACCAGCCAAGTTTTCACTTCAAATTCCATCAAGAGCTGGAGAATTGGAACTGTTTTTAATTTAAGCTCGAAGCACTGAGTGTAAGCATGGGAATAATACACTATTCACAAGTCAGTGGGAAATAAGATTTAAAATACACTCTCACAGAGTAGTAGGGGGAGAACTCGCGTTCCTACTGTTTTTCCATTTATTTAATCATTGGAGTGTGGGCTTCCTTGTCCCCCCAACTAAGTATTGGAGTTGAAACAAAGGAAAACATTTTTCAGTCTAGATGGATTAAACTACATCCTATTTTTCCCCCAAATGTGCAAATGACTGGAACAATTTGATTAACATGTTTTTGGAGAGGTCGAAATAATGTGCTTACTGGGAACACCATGTCGCCGATAAATCCTTTATGTGTAGATGTGCCATTTGTATACTGGTAGAACTATTATGTAGTCTCTATTGTCCACCTCTGACTATTTTATTCTAAAAATGCAGAGCAAAGAAGGAAGGGAGGGAGGGAAGGGAAGGGAAAGAAAGGGAAAGGAAGGGTGCAGGGAGGGAAGGGAAGGGAAGGGAAAGGAAGGATGCAAGGAGGGAAGAAGGGAGGGAAGAATCAGAGAGACATAAAGAGAGGGAGAATAATCTGGATTTCTCAGCCATTGAGTCTACCCTATCAAATATAATATGTGCTTTGGTGGTTGAGTGTTGTTTGCTATTTCTAAAAGACAACTGTTGTGTTTGCTTGCGCAGTGTCTAAGTCAAGAATAAGACAATCTGTTTCTTATTTAGCTGTCATGTCAAACACGCTACCCATACACACAGTTTCTTTCTCCAAATGTTTACTGAGCAATTCTTCCCTTGCAGGCTGTTTATGGCCATTGACAAGACATGAGATGTGGAAGTCATACTAAAGAGTTCCAGCAATTAAATCTCATTTTAGAGATGAGAATGGATAGCTGCCTCCTTTGATTCTTTCTGCAAACATAGTATCATTCTAAGTCCTTCACTTTTGAGCTAGCTTTTGATTTTCTGGGAGGTGCTTAGGGAAGCAGATCATAAAGCAAGCAGCTGATGTCTTGTTAGAATTTCCTCTTTTGTGCAGGTTTCCTGCACAAAGATCACATGAAGAAGATGGCGTACTGAAATGGGTAATTAGGATGTTACGAAGGCCTGGACATAGAAGTTCAGGAAACCGTGTTATGAGGCCTAAGAGGACATGCCGGGGGGGGGGGGATGTGAAAGCTGCCTGAGTTTAGGGACAGAGACAGCCGTTTGCATCCAGTATCTTGAGGAACCAGAGAAAGAAGCAGAATCCGGAAAAACTCAGCCATCTTCAGCCTAGTAAGACAGCCAGCACTGTGGACGGTCCCCAGGGACCGAGCAAAGAGGACCTTTAGCTTCAGTCCCCTCCTGGCTCACTCTGGAGCATCTTCCCAGCTATCCCCAGAAGCCTGCCTGACGGAAAGCAATGGGTTAGGGAATGCGGTACTGCCACGAAACATCAGCCCTTCGCAGGGCACCACGCATCAGCCCTCCGCCACCCACCACGCGTCAACCTTTCTCAGCCCACCACGCATCAGCCCTTCGCAGCCGAGAGCAGGGTGGACAGCATGGTGGGAGATCTAAGTTGGAGAATGCCCAACATGCTTTTGAAGCACTGATGGAGACGGGTGAGATGTCGTCCTCTTCACGCCATACCATGTTGTGCAATCATCACTCTGCAGTTTTTCTCAGGCACAAGCCCGGCAGAGACCATTCCTCGAAGAAGAGGGAGCCCAATAAGATGACTCTGATTTACTTACTTTCTGATTATTTTTTGTTCTGTACTAGCCTCAAAGAAAGATGCACGTTTTCTTTTCTATTTCCCTAGTCTGTATAAGGACGGTGCCTGCATAACACGGATGTTTATAAAACAGCTAAGGAGTAATCTGGCATGAACCCAGGAATATCCATATGACATGATTCAAAACAAGGGCAGAAATCACTTCAGGGTATTTTGCTTCAGTGGCTTCTCCTTGCTGCTCAGACTTGCGGACACAGAACCTAAACCTAAATAAAGTGAACTTAAATAAAGTGCTCCTATGATTGAGTCACGCCACACTCTCCCAGCTTACAAGATGATGGACATGTAAGGCAATGCTTAAAATCTGTCAAATCTATGTTTTTCCAAAGGCTTCACTCACGTCTCAGGAGTTTGCCACTGCCCATCTTTCCTTTGCAGAGACAAAGCTCTCCAATGTTGGCAGATAAAGAGATGTGGGGAAAAACCCAGAGCTGGCCTGTTACAGGTAAGTGTTGGTGGAGCTGGTGTGTAGAGAACATGGCCAGGCTTCAGGATGGTAGAACTCCCCTTACATAATTTCATGGGTTTAAGACATCTGCCTCTCAGGATGGCCTGAAAAACCAATGGTGAATTTCAATACTTCCATCTGCTAGAATGGCAGGTGAATACCCACACATACCCCTTCACACGTGAATACCCCTTCTTCCAGGGGAAAGAAAGAAAAAAGAAAGAAAGAAAGAAAGAAAGAAAGAAAGAAAGAAAGAAAGAAAGAAAGAAAGAAAGAAAGAAAGAAAGAAGAAAGAAAGAAAGAAAGAAAGAAAGAAAGAAAGAAAGAAAGAGAAAGAAAGAAAGAAAGAAAGAGAAAGAAAGAAAGAAAGAAAGAACAAGACACCCACAGACCCCTGAGGAGAAAACCTATATTTTCCTCAAATTCCTCCAGGCTGGAAGATTTGGGGTAGTGTTACTTGCTGTGATTTGCATGAAGAAAATGATAGAGGTCATTCAGGAAAAAAACTGTACTGTATTATTGAATGCGCTTTCTCAAACTATGTCTATGCCTAGGCTGCCTCCTTGGATAAATGTATGTATCCATGTATGTAAATGGATACATACATTTACACAGACACACACACACACGCATGCACATGCACCACACATGGATACCCCTTCTCCCAGGGGAAGTATATTCCCCACTCATGTGACTTGTTCTGGGGCCAACATCTAAGGGGGGGACCCTAAAATGTACTCTCAGAAATCAAACGCACAGAATGACAAGGGTTAAAGGCACAGCCGTGGAGACAATCAAAATAAATAAGCCAAAAGAGTGACCAAAAACAAGCAGACGACATCAGTATTCTTTCCATTTGAATCCCTCCCGGTACGAAGACTCCCTTTGGAGGAGCAGCAGGGAACAAAAGAAGACAACTTCCTTACCTTCAAGTCCTTCCACTGTAGAAAGGAATACAGCGGACAATCATAATAAATAAAACAATTAAAGTCTGTTTGAATTCAATGAATGCAATTGCTGAAAACGGACCTGAACAAAGAGGCAGATTTTACCCTTAGGCCTTGACCTAAAGACGGAGCAGACCTTTCTGACGTACCCACACGTGTTGATTTGTCCTTCCGTTTGCTTTCCTTTCCTTTTCTTCACGTAGCTTTGCTTTTTGTCTCAAACCCACATTTCTTCTGCCGGACCTGTCCAAGTTCGGGGATAACGGGTATGCGCCACCACACCCTGCTCCACATTCTCCTTATCCGAGCTGCGCAATACGGTGGCCACTAACCATGCCTAGCTACTGACCACATGGGAGTGTTGGGCTTGTGACAATTAGCTCCTGCAACTACCGAACTGAGTTTTACAACTGATTTTCAATCTGTGTAAAATGAAGTCACCACATGTGCCTCTTAGCTACTGTGTTAACACACACAGCTCCATAGTTCCTTCTTCCCCGTTTGTGTGTGAGAATTTGAATCTGGTGTCCAACGCCCTTGTGGTGATTGGAGTATATTTTTAAGGAATCTGCAAATAAACCAGCACCATTTCACCCAATGCATTTTAGTCTCACCCAATCATTTTGATTAAAGTGAGTATTGATCCACAGCATAGACCAAGCATCATTCTATGCTCCAGAGACACAAAGATGAAGGAGTCTGTGTCCTTGTGTGCTTCACAGAGTCCTTTCAGCACGCCGGAGTCCCTCTTGATCTTATCTACTTCGGGTAGCATCAATCAACACGAGCCTTGTCTATTCTCCATGTCTGTCTGGCCACATTTATGTAATCAGTAAGAACTGCTTTCGACCTAGTTTACCATTAGGTATTAAAGGTCCCCATCACAGGAAGCCTTAAAATAGATAGCAGCTCCCTTATCCCACTGCCAGCCCAAGATCATGGCAGAGGGAAATAGGGGGGCTGAACTATTTCCCTGTGCCTATAGTTGTCAGATGAGTGCTGACTCTGGAAGATGCTGGAGTCCCCAGAACATCTTTCTCTCCATGTGGGAAAAGCATGAGGCTCTGGACATTAAATGGAGCCTTAGAGACCATGCAGGCTGACGCCACCCTGTGTGACAGCCCCAGAGAAGCTGATTCTCATGATGCAAAATAGGGATGCGGCTTTTGGGAGAAAACATGAAATGCAATGGAAAGGATTAGGCAAGGAAGTGAGGGGTTCTACTGCTCTACCCCAGCATTGTTTTGTTGGCACTGTTTGGTGTCAGGCAGAGGTGAATTTGGCCAAACAGGAGATGGGTCACGTGGAAGCCTGTGCTTTGGTTTCCCAAAACCTACCAAGCAAAATGTCCACCTTTGTCTCTGGATGGACCTCTAGACCTGCACCTTCCAGCTTAGCCAAACTCTGGGAGCCAAGCATGAAGCCAGAATCTGCATTCTGGAGACCACAAGCCAGAAGACGATGAGGCAGCTCCAGCGCTGAGCCAGAGATCTGCGGAGTCTGGGGAGATGGAAACGCGTGGAAATGCTGCAAGAAGGGGAAGCTGTTTGGAGTAGCAAGTACAAGGCCCCCAGCTGGGGATGTTTATAAGATCACGCATAATTTAATTGAATTTAACATTGTTAGACAGAAAGTTAGACATTAGCAGGTGGCCAGGGGCTATAGAAAAGCAAAGAAGATGTCATTCTTTTTCTTTTTCTTTCCTTCACTTTCTGATTCATTAGCTATAGGTAGAGTTCATATAAGCTTGAGGTTTCAAAATGTAGCCCAAGAGAATTTGACCCCCTTTGGGCTTTCTGATGAGGTCCAGGGTCTGTAGGAAGTCCAGACCATGAGTGAGGGGCTGGGAAAAAAAATCTCAAGATTTCAAAACAAAGGAAAAGAGACATCTCCCTAAGGAGTAAACAGAGACTTAATTCTCTCTGAAGAAGGTAAGCACAGCCGGTTTTATTTGTACAAGAACAATGAACTTTAGAAAAGGAAAGAACACTCCTTGTAAGACATGGTTAATCATATAAATATAACCTCGACCTCATTCAGTTCATCTGACATCTTGAAACTCTTCCACCTTCACACTTGAAACTCTCTCTCTCTCTCTTTCTCTCTCTCACGATGATGAAATTCGATCATTTTGCAATACACTCTACCTATATTCAATATGATGGTCTATGTGTCTTGCCTGAAATCTCTCAAAAACACAAAGAATCAAGGTGTGTTGCTGGTTTCTCTTGGTGTTAGGAGACAACTTTCTAGTGACTACATGACCACATTACAATTTCATGGAACACGATAGCATTTGTGATATCCACTTCTGCATGGACCGTGTTCAAAATCACGCCAGTACATCAGTAAAACGCTCTGGCTTCTACATCCCCCCCACCCTCCCTGGCTTGTTTTAATAGCTGCGAAATAACAGCCTGTTTGCATTGCAAAGTAAACAGAAAATATATTCTATTTCCCAAATTGCTTACATTACAGAGCCTCTTGCCAGCATATCCAAGGAAAAGAACCATGTGTTTTCTCAGGAGATCACAAACTGCTTGTATTTACAAGTATTTTGGTTTTTCTATGAAGAAGTGAGGGATCTGCAGCAGGGAGTTGGTAATAAAGATTTTTTTTGTCACAAAAAAAATCTAACAAAGGGCAGTCACGTATAATGGACTTGTGTGCTGCAGGGAAGAGTCTGGCAATAGATGTTATATTAAGCACTGATACCATCCTGGCAATCTGGTTCGAAGTGGGAATCGGTGCACAAGAATTCTTTTGCAAGACATGGTACTGTGGTGAGTTTGGAAGAAGTGTTCCTTGAAAGAGAATCTGAGTGTTTCGTCAATCCCTCAAGATCCTCCTGAAAAGATGGATAAATAACAGATTTGGAATAGGATGGTCGATTTAAGAATCAGTTACAAAGTCAGGGTGAATTTCAGAATTTGGAGTTTGAAGCTGTCAACCATTTTAGATGGAATGGTTACCCTTCCGTCCCTCCCACCTTCTCTCTCTCCCTCCTTCCCCTCCCCTTCCCTCCCATCTCCTTCCTTCCTTCCTTCCTTCCTTCCTTCCTTCCTTCCTTCCTTCCTTCCTTCCATTTTCCTTCTTATCGACTCTTTTCTCATTCTCCATTTTTTTCATTTTTTTCCATACTACTGACTGAACCCGTGGTCTTCACACTAACCTATCTCCAGCCCTTTTTTATTTCTGAGACAGGGTCTCACTAAGTTGCTAAGTTGTGCAGGCTAGGATCAAACTTAGAATCCTCCTGCCTCAGCCTTCCAGAGTGCTAGGATTACAGGTATGTATCCCCACAACCAGTGACTTCTTTTCTCCATCCAATAATATTTTACTTATAGAATTTCTATGGCATGCATTATGTAAGCTTTCAAAATATAATAAAAGACAACCAAAGCAATGCTACAAAATAAGAAACTACCCTTCCCCTTAAAAGAAATCCCTGAAAATATCATGAGACAGTTCAGAGTGTGTGTGTTGGTGGGGTGGGGGATGTTTCTACCTGGGGACTGGGGCAGGAGGAAACAAGATGAAGTCCTCTTGAAGAAAACCTCATTGTTTACCTGGGTTGGTGCTACTCAGGCATTCATAGGTAGAATGAAGTTGTCTAAATGGACAACAAAATGTTTGCACTCTAGTATTTTACACACAGATGAGCAGATAAATTTTTAAAAATAAAAATAAAAATGTGTTTGTTAGAGCTTATGTCTAGATGTCCCTCCAAAACCTCATGCGCTTATAGGTGAGGCTTTTGAGAGCTGGCTGACCCTTGGTTGTGTGATACTGGGATTCAGGGTGCTGGATTAGTCCACTTATTCCTTTAGCATAGAGCTAGGTGTGGATAATGGGAAGGTCCAGCCTGGGTGTGGGCAGTACCACCCAAAAGACTCGTGGCCTGGATAGAATAAAAGGGAAAGGGAGGTTTGTTGCTCCTGCTGCTTCACTACTTTGCTGACTTCTGCCTGACCTGCCATGGACTGTTTCTCCTCTCTGATGCCCCTCTGCCCTGCCATGGACTGTTTCTCCTCTCTGATGCCCCTCTGCCCTGCCATGGACTGTTTCTCCTCTACAATGTCCCTCTGCCCTGCCATGGACTGTTTCTCCTCTGTGATGGCCCTCTGCCATACCAGCCTGACTTGGAGCCAGCTGACTATGGACTGGAACCTCTACAGACTGTGAGCCAAACTAAACCTCTCCTCTTTTCACTTGTGGATGTTGGGTATTTTGTTTCAGCAATGAGAAAAGTGACTAAGACACCTTAGACTTACCACCCTGAGGAAACTGCTGTAAGGTTCTTTCCAACTCTGCTGTGCATGTGTGATGGTGTGTACATTTCCGTGTGTGTGTGTGTGCAACTGCATGTACATACAACCTCCAATTACTTTTCCCCCTTGATGATAAATATGAACATGGCATCCTGTCATTGAACATTCTGCATTATGCCTTATATAGCTGTTGATATTCCATCGTATGATCTTAAGCCACTCCCTATAGTAAAGCATTTAGGTGATTCTGTGTTTTTAACCATTGTAAATAACACTAATAAACATGTTTATAGCTCATTATATATTCAGTACGCCGGTGCTTTGCTGTAGAACTAAAAATATTCTCTGTCATTGTAAATTGCCTCCCTTATTAAATCTGCTGCTGAGCCCACAAAATAAGAGAGTCATAGTTTAATGCTGGGTGTAACTATTTTGTGTCTAAATGATGAAAAGAAAATCATGTTTTTATAGTGAGGGGAAAAGTTAGTTCGAGGAAGAAATTGAAGAAAATAAAGAAGGCCTCCCTCCCTGGTTTTCTGCTCTTGTATATACCAATACATCTTTTTAATGGAGTTTCCATTTTTAAAACCCATTAGCCATCTGGGAGATTTTTCAATGATTTGAGAGGTTACAGTTGGGATGAGATTTTTCTCATAAATAACCAAAGCCTGTTCCTCAGGAATAAAATGCTTTTCTTATTTTTTTTAATGAGTCATGTTATTAAAGCAATTATTCCCTAATGCAACCAGCATAGTTTTTTTTAAAAAAAAATTATTATTAGTAGATAAAGAAGAGCACAATCTGATGCCAAAGAAAGCCAAGAGGATTTCAGGGGAGGATAAAGAATTGAAACCAAATTTGAGTGTGGGCGACGTGTTGAGTGGTAAAGAAAATATCAAAGCAAAAGCAATGTGAGTAATGTTATTGTCCTTCAAGCAGGAAGCAGGTAACTCATTGTTCCTTCCCAGGCTCCCATCTTGGCTACGATCAGTACCATCTTGGATACACATGTATATTTGAATTTGCACAAAAGGAGCAGCACTGAGAGATGTCAGAGCAATGTTCATTCTATTTCTGATCAAATGAGGAAGAGTATATCTTTCAGGTCCACAGCAGAAACCAGAGAGGTCTCACGCAGTGTTTCCCAACTCTGTCCTATGGCCACTTTGTGCCTGGCGATTCTTTGCCACGGGGCCTGCCCTGTAGGATGTGGACTGTAGGATGTTTAGCAGCATCCTGAGTCTACACCCACTAGATGCCAGCGCCTCCCAGGAGTGACAGTAAAGACCTGTCTCCAGACATAGCAGCGTCCCCTGGAAATCCACCAAGCATTCTCAGTTCCCAACTCTGGTGCTACAAAAGTGACTTCCATATGGTGTAATCTGTGCCCGGAGGGAGGCATGGCGAAATGTTTGAAGAGACTAGAAGATAATTCTGCTGAGTTTTGAAGGGACGTATGACCGCAAATGTAATAGTAAAGCTGAAATTGTGAAATAAGATTTTCCCAGGTGAACGAAGAGGCGAAAAGCTAATCTACGTACCAGGAACAAGGCATGTCTAAGATTATTTTTGGAAGGGTTTAGCACATGGCATTCTGGGAAAATGCATTTTAAAGGGCAAGGCTTTGGGGAAATACTGGAGCTAACTGCATAGACTCCTGCATGTACCGTGGAAATCTGAATGGAAAATTTGTGTATTATTCCCTAGAAAATAAGAAAGCACTGAAGGTTTTTAAACAGCAGAGGAATAATATTAATAAGAAACCAAGTGGGTGACTTAGAAAGTTATTTAGTCATGTAGAGATTTCTTTGAAGTTAGCATCGGTGACAAGCATAAGAAAACTATTTATAAGAAAACTATTTGGTGGCCATTACACGATTCCAGAAAACTGATGTCTCCTGTAAGCAAACTGAAAGCATTTTAACCTGCAGAGTCCAAAGGGGAAGTGATTGCTCCACTTACCGGATTAGGGGGAACATTTAGATGAAAGAGAACTTGTAAGGGAAAATCTTCAAGAAATCTTTGCTGTTTTTCTGTCTGTGTTAGATTTCAGCACATAATTACATTTGCATCCCATTCTTAAATTAGAAAATCTAAGAAAAAGATTTTGTAATCTGAATTCTTTTCATACACACGATTTAAATACATATATATATGTATGTATATATATATATATATATATAGTATATATTTAAATGTGGAGGGAGAGAGAGGAGAAAAACTATGAGATTGATGTTCATGGAATAAAGCAGTATAAAAACACATAGTCTGGGTGTGGTGGCTCAGGTCCCTAATCCCAGCACTCTGGGAGTCTGAGGCAGGAGGATCTCAAATTCAAACTTAGCCTGGACAATTTAGCAGCTTAGCACGACACTTTCTCAAAATAAGAAATTAAAGGAGCCCGGGAATGTAGCTCAGTGTGAAAACCCTCCGTTCAACCCCCAGTACTGCAAAAGCAAACAAACGAAGGCACCAAAACTGAGCCAGCTTCCCAAAAATGTACATAAGAAATGTACTACACAACCCTTATGCAATTTTGTGCTGGCTTTAAAACATCACACATAAAGGACCCTCCTTTGTCCTTCACGAATATCATACATCAGCACGATACCAGCTTCCAATTCTGTGTTTGCTGACAAATGTCAGAATCTCAGGAAGCACTTTTAATTTAAATTTCTCAGTATGTAATCACTCAGTTATTGCCTACTGAAAACTTGCAGCTGATATTCTCATTCCCATTGTTAACTAGCTGAAGCATTCTTGAATAACCTCCTGCTAACACATCCGTGTGGAAGTGTGTGATCACACTAGGCAAAATTTTTCAAAAAAGTGTCTCTCATTGAGAAAACAAGCAGAGGTCTCCAGCGATCTGAATGAATGCTCTGTTTTTGCTCAGGAGTGAATCTCTTAAGTTGCAAATCATTCCTGCATTGTAATGCCATCCTTCCCAGTGGGTTCCTGGGGAAATGGCTTTGTTCTGACTGACTTGAATTCATGTTCTGTCTGAATTCCAGTGACTTATTACAATAAATCTTTAGTTTAGACATCATGAAAGACACAGCGAATCTACCTTTTAGGAGAGTGATTTTCGAACTGTGTTCCCGGGGTGGACGGAAGAGGGGAAGTGCAGGGCAGAAAGAAGTGAAGACAGAGGTCAGAGAAGGATGGTTGAATTTCTTTTATGTACTGGCCATAGTCTAAAGAGATTTCTGTGATGACTAAACACTGTATGAATGTTTCAGAAAGAGATCTGTCCCCTTAATCGTCTTCTGAACAGAGGGTCTAATTATGGGATTCCAAAATAGACAAGAGAAGTGAATTCGTATCTCACGTTTAGTTTCTCTGATCTTCACTGATTAACACAGGATAATCTCATGATTGTAGCATGGGAGGAATCCTGGATTAGGACACAAGTGGTTTCCAACAGGGTCTGTAAAATGAGTTTAGCATGCTCTACCCCAAATTCCTGTGCCAAAGGTTGTGAATAACAGATGAAATATTAATTTTAAAAATGCTTTATAAACTGTCAATGACGGGCTACAGGACTGTGCAATTTAAAGTAAATCCCCCAAAGTTGGCAATGCAAGATTCTTCTTCCCAGATGTTAATGATATTATATCTCTGATAGCTTCCATATTTCTGTACAAGGTATCAAAATATTTATTCGATGCTTTCAGTGTTAAGAGTACAGTAACTTTCACAGAACCATCTACAGGACACACTTCGCCCAGAGCACTGTCTGTATGTCTCTGAGGTTTGAAATGAATGGCGCTTCCAAACTGTAACTACTTGCATTAGCCCATTATTGCCACAGACACCAACTCCATATTAAAGGTGAGCTCCTTAGGATTTTCCAAGGAGAAGACCTGAGATGATCAGAATGGGAAAGAATTTTCCATGTGCCAGATTTTTCTTGCCCCAGTAATATTTTCACTTTTCCAATGGCAAGGCTTTCTGGGGACCCACAAGCACCTACCATGTGCCACAGATGGTCAATCAAAGAAAAAAAAAGAGAGAGAGAGAAAAAAGAATGTCAGGGTTGGAAATCAGTTTTCTTTAAAACTGGTGGCTGGGGACAGTGATACATACCTATAATCCCAGCACTCTGAAGGCTGAGGCAGGAGGTTAATGAGTTCAATGCCAAACTGAGTGATAAAAGAGGACCTTGTTTCAAGATGAACAAGTAAACAAAGAAATAAATGACAAAGTCGGACCTAATACCTAAATCTAGGAATAGCACAGAATTCCCGTGACTCTTTCAAGACTTCTATTTGGATTGGTAAAAAGCTCAGAGTGTGATATAGAAAACGGGCATTTTGGAAAAATCCATCTCATGTGTATTCACTTACTCAATGAACGTGGTAAAGTATTTCCTACATGTGGGTCAAGAACTCACAAACTAGAAATGTAGCAGTGCACGAAATAGACAAAACCTTGCAGCTCACACAGTTTCAGCCTTGTAGTTGATACGATGTGGTTGTGCCAGAGAAATTTTTATTAAAAAAGAGACACTAACTACTACTATCAGCACTGTGAGATAGACATCCACCCATGAATGCTATCATGGTTTTACTTACAAATCTTCCCCTTCTCCTACGCAAAGGTGACCACCATCTTCAGATAGCATATGGAGTACAGTTAAGCCCTCTGTAACCAAGCACTCTACATCCTCAGAGTCCAACAAACCAAGGATCAAAAACAGCCCAAAACATTTGCATCCATACTCAACACATACAGATATTTTTTTCTTGTCATGATTCCATAATGGGTAAAATATGATAACTACATTGTGACAGGTGTTACAAGTAACCCACAAATGATCGGAAGTATATGAGAGGATGTGCATAAATATTTAAACTATATGCCTTTTTGTGCAAGGTGCTTATGGCGAATTTAATCGCCCGCAGGAGCCTCTGGACTCATTCCCCAGGGATACTGAGGAAGACCATCTACACACTGTAAGGTATGCCGGCAGGTTCCAGCAGCAGCTTCGCCTGTGGAGTTATAATTATCATGTTAATTTCAGAACACCCAAATCATCCCTCTCACTTTGGTATCATCTGCAGTATACCCCACAAAAAGTCCAAGTTCATTTTGTCCAGCACAAAAATTATTTTATCTCCCCAAATGCAGGACAAGCAATTTTTGCGTTTTCCTTTTGTAATGGTGGTGCGACTCATCTTGCTAGAGGTCAATCTTGCTCTCTCTTTTTCTTTCTCTCTTCCTCTCCCTCTTCCTCCCCCTCTGTCTCTCATGCTGGCGATTGAATCCAGAACTTTCTCACATAACCAGTCCTTTCTTATTTTATTTTTTTAATTTTCAGACTAGGTCTTGCTAAGTTACTAAGTCACCCAGGCTGAGCCCAAACTTGTAATCCTCCTGCCTCAGCCTCTCAGAGTGCTAGGATATTGCACCACCATGCTAGTCTTTCTCCTTTTCTCTCTCTCTCTCTCTCTTTTTTTTTCCTCCTTCTTTCTTGATCCACCATGTCATCTTCATCCTTTCAAGTATAAAGCTCCTGGTATCTTTTATGAACCCATACATTATCTCATACCCCCTGTTTGAAACCCTGCAATGACTCCGTTTCTCACCTAATAAAAGTCAAGCTCATTAGCAAGCCACACAAGTGCCTTCCCTGACCTTTCGATCTACTCTCTTCACCTTGGATTTTTCTCTTCTTTGACCAGTTCTCCTTTGGCAACCACTCACTCCCTCCTCCGTGTTACCAATCCGAGCAGAATATCTACTCCCAACTCTGGACAGACCTGTTTCCAGGACCTTCCCGCTCTGCTACATTCAGCAGAGATCCATCTTCACCCTTAGGATCCACTGTGCTGTGTGTTTCCCAGCCACTGACTGAGCATTCCACTTGTGTCCTTGTTAAAACCACTCTGAGCCCTGAGCCTGGCAGCTTTGGGTACCCTCCTTGGTTCATCCTACCAAACACACAGTACTCTAAACACCTTCCCGCCTCTCCTACTTAACCCACGGGAAGCACTCAACTCACCACCTCCTCCATATGGTCCAGCTCTTACTCTGAGTAGATGCCTAATCAAAAAGCTTCGTAGAAATAAAGAGTTGGATACAAATCACTTTTTGAAAACGTCATGGTGCGTATATCGAAGATGACTTGGCTATTTGTAGCAATGCTCTGGCTAAATGCATCTTGAAGGAGATTCCTTGTCAATTACAAATCTCTACACAAGTAGTTGTTCTGGAGATTTTAATGGATCTAAACTTCCAGAAAAATTCACAATCAGAAGTGCTTAGTTTTGGAATTTTGCTTGACTAGAATCGCTGGAAAACTACAAAGAAGTTTCCTGTATATCAGGCTGTCTGCTGAGGGAAAGAAAGCCCCACAGACCATCTCAATTTATGAGGGAAGTCTCAGGAATTTATCCAATAGAAACACTGCTTATCGAAGCCAAATTCAAATCCTAGTTAATAGCAAAAAACATTTTTTAAACTTTCCAGGGGTTGGAGATTTAGCTCAGTGGTAGAGCGCTTGCCTAGCAAGCGCAAGGCTCTGAGTTCCATGCCCAGCAGCCAACCCCCACCCCCAAACACATTAAACTTTGCAAAGTAAAGGAGGTTGAGGGTAGCCACACACAGCTGGACAGTTTCCAAGGTCACTTGTTCCTGGGAAAATCTGACACTTTCCTCCCTGGGAGTTGCTTGCTAAGTGAAATAAATCAGACACACAAGCTTAAATATCACAAGGTTTCCCTTATATATGAGAAGCCCAAAGAATAAATAAATTATACAACAAAATAAAAGAAAAATGATAAGAAACAGGAAACTCGATCTTTTGCAAGTGGGAAGCCAACAAAGAGATAGAGGAAGAGGGGATAGAGGGGAGGGGAAGAGGTTTTAAAAAGAATTAAGCTGTATTACAGACAGATACCAACTTCCTATGATGAGTGTAATCAATATGTACTGCAAACATGTACTAATAAAAACTAAAATTAAAAAAGTGGGGGGGTGAGGGGAGGGGAATGGGAAAAAAGAAGCAACAAGATAGATCTAATGTACAGATACAAATTCCCTATGATGAATGTTATCAATATGTACATCTAAAATGTACCATTAAAATAAAATAAAAAAATAAAAATTCTATTATATATATATATATATATATATATATATATATATATATATATATATATATAAAGAGCACCCATCCACTTCAGCTAACCGATCCATTCTGAATATGTCTGGGTTAAAAAAAAAAATCTCTCTCACACACACACGTACATCAGACATTCATACATATGCGTGTGTTCAGACTGTGCACTTTGAGCGGAGATTTTATGGCAAGAGAAAGTCAGAACAGAAAGTCTGAACTGCCCGCAGACAGTGAGACTTTCAACACCTTGACCGTACTACGCTTCTGTTTCTCATCTGAATAAAGCAGAATGAGTCTTGCGCTGGAATATTTCAGGGTCACCAACTCACAGGCTGACGATATTCAGTAGGGTGATACATATGAATCTTTAAGGGGCCGTGTGCAACGCTGTAGGAGGGGTGCAGCCCGTGACCCTGTGGACAGACGTGTCACAGAGTCAGACTTGGAACCGTGGGATGATAAGGTGGTTGCTTTTAGGATTTTTGGCTCCTCGTCTGGATATTTCCTGTGTCCAAATAACAAGCTTAACATATACAAGGGAAGACTAGACTATCGATTTCTCTGGAAAGCTTTTGACAATCCTTGTTTTTATTGTCACTGTTGCTGTTCATGTTGTAGCTGCACTTGGCCGAGACATTGGGTGCAGAGAACACAATCTGTTAGATAGTTAAGGCAGGGAAGACTCTATGGGGAAACAGACAACTCACAGTCATTGGGAAGCATGCAAAAGCAGATTCAAAAACGTGCGTCATGCACTAAATCCCTCGGGCCACAGTGCAGAATTTCCCGAGAAAGAAGTTGCTCGATTGCCTTCTACCAAAGTCAACTTCAAAATGGCACTATCTCTGTGATCATCCTAAGCACCGCTGCCCCAGGAATACATTATTTCTTGGCCATCTGTGCCAGGAAAGTAAAAACCTGGGTTCTCTTTCTATTGCTTGCTTTTTACTTTACAAACACAGAATTTTCCAGGAAGGATTTTGCAAGATGAGAAGGTGGCACTGTGAAGATGGTGAGCCACCACCGATGGCCATATGTAGGACTATTTCAGAACAGTCATCCATCACTCATGGCCATTAACTTCAAGGTCGGGGCTTTAAAGATGAATGATGGGTGTAGTTCTTCTTTGGAAACTTCCAGAGAGACATGATTAGCCCGGATGATGGTGAGTGATGGTCTTACTGATATCTTTGCTGTATAAATTACTTATCCTGGGGAACTTTGAGAATTTGGTTTTGGGTATTTGACCTTGAACCAAAACTGACAGGTTGATAGCTAACAGCTTAATTGCTGTTCAGGCAAATTAAGTTATCATCTAAAACATAAAGGGTTCTATAAGATAGTCAAGGTTTTAAGACGTCTCTATTACTGACACAAAGAAATACAGTGGAGTGAGCATGGCGTTCATGTTAGAGCGAGAGAGAAAAGGACAAGAGAAAGAATAAGGAAAAACAGGAGGATAGAGGGAGGGCAGGAAGAAAAGAGAGACAAGTTTCTTACTTTAGGAAATGCACAAGCATTATTTTTTTTTTACCAGCATTAATTTTTAAAAGCAAATGATTCTTTTGGTTATATAAGGTAATTTTTTTTCAAAATTATAGATTTCGTTTTCACATTCAGTACACAGGAAGCACACGTGGGTGAGCACTCAGAGAAGGATTTGCTGTGGACACAAGTTAAGAAACTCTCAAATCTTACCCACTCACTCTTAGTAGGGCACTGTAGTTCCATGATTATGAAATTTTCTTCTAGATGAGGATTTCTGAGCATTGGAAAAATTGACCTCAGACTGCGCCGCACCCTCATGCCTCACACCTAGTTCTTTGCATTCATTTATACCAACAACCGTATTGCCTACTTGAAAACTCTAGGCACTTGAATTTGTGACCTTTCAGTTGATTTTAGGTCTAGATCAAGATTTCTTTTGCTGAAGGCAAGACTATCCTCCACACTCTAGGATCCCTGGCCACCACCTACAAGGTATTAGTAGCCTCCTCCTAGTTGTAACAACCAAACATGGCTAAATGTCCCCTGGTGAGAGAGCAGAATAGTCTCTTGCTCCATCTGGAAATCCCTTCTCTAGATTTAGCATCAAAGAGAAAATGCTGCATTTTAGTATCGTGTCCTGAAAATAGAGAAAAACAAAAAGGCTCCTTCTCCTTATTTATCTTGTTTCAAAATCATCAGCAAAAATATAAACATTATCCTTTTAAGAGTGTTCCTTGAAGATGATTAAAATGGAGTGGTAAAAATTTTCTCCCACTTTCCACAAGTGTCTAATTTTATTTTTGCAGTAGTTTTTCTTAGAAAGAAAGGTCAAAGAAGCTAGGACATCAGAACATACATTCATGGTGGAAGCTCAGATAATATTGTACATTTCCCAATGACGATTTCACATTTCTCATTAGGGAACCAAATGACATATATCTTTAATGCACACAGAGTCCTTTATAGGAACATCATGCCTTCTCATGAGTAAGGATGCATAAGTCATGGAGGCTTATACATTTTAAATAGGAAATCGTGACAATGCTAGATGTGTTTGATCTCGAGTGGCTATGTTTTTTGGACTAGAATTACAGATCTTGCGGAGAAAACCTGTTGGTGTGCACCTGAAAGATAGAACCATAGAAAACATTACATTGTGCCTGTGTGGTGTTTGGTGAGCCAGAGGGACTGGGCTCTGTTGACCATTGAATCTTTTTGAAGACTTTGCTCAAAGCTCTGAGAAAACAAATACTTCATACAGTCTATGACACCCTGGAGAATTCATCCGCATGTAATTAATTTCCTTACCTGTTTTATGAGACCATTTGCAAGCTGTTTGGAAGCCAAGTGTTTGTCCTTTGAAATCACTTTTTAAAGACTCGGCCCTAGCTGTCTCTCACTATGATGGATGCCAGGGGAGATATCTATTTTATCTGAAATATTGGCAGTTGACTGCAGGGACGATCAATATCATGCATTGCTAATGACAAACAAACAAAGCATATTTGGGAAGGGGCGGTGAGTTCCTGGATTGGGTCTGACTTGTTGGGGTTTATTTAAAGCCAGCTCTTATGTGATCGCTGGCAACTGTCAAGACTAAGCTTCGTGATGTGTCTGAGTGAGCCATCCTACAAACATAGATGGCTAACTTGCCTTTCACAGGCAAAACTCAGTGCAGTTTTTTGCCACATCTTCCACAGTTTGCCTGTTTTTAAAGACAGAACCATGATATAAGTAGAGGGCTGAGATCACTAGAGCCAGCCACAACCCCAAGTTTGCAATTCTTGGCAACTTCCAGAGCTTTAATAGGTAAGAGATTTCCTTCCATGCTTCCTTGGCTGGATAGTCTAGTAGCTGGCAAAGAGCAAATGTGATTGGGGAAGATGAGGAGATTCCTGGATCATAAACTTGTTATGACCTGGCATGGCAGGGATTTATAGATTACAGTGTTCATAATCATAAATACATAATGCAATCACTTATAGGTTACACAATACATAATCAAGCATGGCATATTTTAAGCTAGAGCTTTTCCGTTTTCAACTGAAAGGAAGCCCTTCCAAAATTTCCTGACCACAAGTGAGATACTGTCTCCCAATTGAGATGCTATCTCCTTATCAGCTCTCTTACAAAGAGAAGGTTGCTATTCATGTGTGAAAATAGGATTTAGACAACAAGTTGAAGGACAGCATAGCCAAACACTCATAAATCTTCCATTTGTCCCAAATTATTTCAGTAGGAATCACCACATATATATTTCTTCTTATATGTCATTGTGAGTTAAGAATTTTTTTTAAAAAAATCACACACCTTGCAGGTGATTTCCAAGAGACGGAAGATGTGTTTTCCCTTAGACTTACTATTGTTTGGAGGGTGTCGGTGTTGGTATATTCTAACAGGTACAGAGATGGGGCAGAAATTCCTATGTGGGGCTTCCAACTCTGTCTTCCATGCCCACTATATTTTCCATCTACATCTAAGCTGCTTCTCCAGTCTATATTGCCACTATGCTTTCTGACTTTCTATAGAGATGAGTCCATATAAATACCACCGGCTCTCTCCTTCATCTTTGATATTGGAAGCAATGCTTTGAGAGAGAGAGAGAGAGCTAGACAGTGTAATCTCATTGTATCTAATACTCAGTAGGATTCTCTGTGTACTAGGCACCATCATGGGCAGTCCACGGTCTAGATGTGGTCTGAGCATCGCCTAAGTGTCTACTGTGATCAAAATCTCAGTCTTCAGGGTGGTCTTGTGGGAGGAATTTAGGTTACTGGAGTCATGCCCTTCAAGGAGACTAAGAAATTGAGGCAGAGAAGGGTGAAAATGCTTGTTGGAAATAATTACATTCATGATGTGGTGAGTCAGAGTTAGATGTCTACAAGGTTCGGGCACTTAGTCCAAGCCCATGGATAGCTCCACCTTCCCCACGTTCCTCATTCATTCTCCTCTCAACTTGCTGTCCACAGCTGATTTACTTGTTGATTCAAAAGCATTTGTGGAGTGCAGAGTGGATGTCAGGATGTAGGTGAGGTACAGAATGAATTAGAAAGATAGAATCCTGGCTTCATACAGCTAGAATGTGGGTTGTTAACTAGAAAACCACAGACTGTGACAATCGATACCAATATGGTCCACCAAAGCAAAACCATAGCAGATACACTGAGAACACAAAATGTAGCCAAGAGGAACCAGGGGATGCTTCCAGGCAGAAATTACTTTTCTGCTGAGATCTAATGTTAGAATCCAAGGGAAAGAGCTATACAGTGTGTTCCAAGCAGAGGCCGTGACACTTGGAATGAGAACTAGTTATAATTAAGCGACCAGGGAAAAGCCGGTACATCTGGAATATGGATTGAATATGTGTTTATGGCATTGTATACCCGCATAGGAAACCTGGACATCAGTAGAGGACGTTGCAGAGGGGAATTAAAGTGGAAAATGCATATCAAAGCTGAAATCAGGTGCCACAAAAAAATCTAGAGTCGCTGACTCTTCTGAAAGAAGCCAAGTAGGAGGTGAGAAAAAAGGGGTCTCCAGGGGTTGGGGATTTAGCTCAGTGGGTAGAGTGCTTGCCTAGCAAGCACAAGGCCCTGAGTTCGATCCCCAGCACCAAAAAAAAGGGGGTCTCCGTCTCATCCTGTCAGTAGGCACACTGTGGTCTGCTCCCCTACATCTCACTTGGGTTCTTCCCCTTCGGAAGGTCACACAGCCACAGATACCACCACCCGCCTGCCCCCAGCTCTCTCCAGGAACCGCTAGCTAAGATCCAGATGGTCTGCTTTGTGCCTGGGTTCTACAGTGACCCTCTTGCCAGATGTTTCTTTTCTAACATTTTGGGCATATTTATAACACGCCGGGCATTTTCATCGTCAATAATTTAATGATTAGAATGAGACCTAGTCTACATGTCATTTTCACCAACTTACAGATGAGAAAACTGAACTTGCAGAGATGTTAAGGAATCCTCTAGGCTGGTGAGAGGCAGAATAGAACCCAACATGAGTCTCCCTGCCTGTATTTATACCTTCCGTGAATTACAAAAGTGAAGATGTCCATCAATACATGACTACGTCAGGTAAGCTCCAGCATGCTGTCTAGGAGCCACCAATGCTGATGAAAATTCACCCAGGCCTCCCACGTCATGTATATCTGTGGTTTTAGTATCAGCCAACAGAGTTTAAAATTTTTTTCTAAAAATTAGCACTTCAGAAGTCTTCACATTCTGGAGGAAGCAGAAAACTGCATTCCAGAGTTAGAAACGCAGGACACACTCTTTCAGTAACTACTTGCAAAATGAATTCAACTCCATTTGCAAAACTATATCCATCCTCCCCAATACATACAATCTTCTAAATGCAAAGAAAGTAACTTTAAAACATAGAATGAAATCTCTCTTTACCATTGAATGTGATTCTTTTAAAAAGGCAGCTTGAGCCTTTGTCAGCTGTTCTTTGTAAGTGTGTAGACTTCAGAGGCTCGAATATGTACAGTAAACTATCGGCTTTATTTATGTTCATCTGTCCTGTAGTAGCCGATACTGTAACATTCTGCCTGCATCGAGATAGAGAGTTGCTGGTGGGCATATTCTGTACACCCTATTCACTTTCTCTCCAATAATGAGCAAGTTTAGGTGATCAGTAAATGTGGGTATGTGGCAACTGGGAGGTTTTGCAAGGTTGAAAAGAGCCAGTTACCATCAAAAAAGGAGCATAAAAATGGTAACGGTGTAGTCTAGAAATGTAGACTTGAGAATCCCGGTTCAACTGGACAATAA
Organism: Hystrix cristata; assembly: GCA_004026905.1. Taxonomy (NCBI): domain Eukaryota; kingdom Metazoa; phylum Chordata; class Mammalia; order Rodentia; family Hystricidae; genus Hystrix; species Hystrix cristata. Next base: position 60,103 of record PVJO010004072.1, read on the forward strand.
GAACCATTGCATGGTCTACAACCACACCAAATGTTGACACTGTACACATCAGATATACACATTTTACTTGTCAATTTTACCTTTATAACACAGAGGAGGGGTCAGACCTAATGGTATAACCACCGTAGAAATAAGTATGAAGATTCTCCCAAATAACTAAAAATAGTGTTTCCACGTCACACAGATATACATCTTCTGTCTCTTCCTCTAAAAGAGCTAGAGACATGACATTACAGTGATCCATGCACACCCATGTTTATGGCAGCACAACTCCTAATAGCCAAATCTTGGAAGCAGTCTGCATGTCCATCAACTGATGAATGGATAAAGAAAATGTAGTGTTCACACACCGTGAAGTACTGCTCCACCAAAGAGAAGAATAAACTTGAGTTATTTGTAGAAAAGTGGGTGCACCTTGAGATCACAATGCTAAGTGAAATAAATTGGACATTTAAGATGAACTCTTGCATAGTTTCTTTTATAAGAGAAAGCCAGAGTATAAAAAATTTAGGAGCAAGATGAAAGATAGATGATAGGAAACAAGAAGATAGCTTTTTGTGGCTATGAGAAGGAAAACTCGAGATAGAGAGAGACTAAAGGGAAAGGATGAAAAAGGAACGCAAGGAGAGGAGAAGGGAGAGGAGGGGAGGGGAAAGGAAGGGGAGTAGAAAGCATCAAGATGCAATGTGTATATGCACCAATTCCCCACAATGAATGTGTCTATTATGAATCACAAATATAATAAACAGAGAAGGGAAAAAGAAAAGAAAGTAAAGAAGGGAGGAATAAAAGAAAGACACAGAGAAATAAAGAAGAAAGAAAGAAAGAAAAGAAAAGAAAGAAAAGAAAGATTAAAAAGAGCATCAGTTCAATCCCCAAGTTTCCACTGTCATTATTGCTGCTAGTGGCTCTGCTGAATCTGATATCCTTGACTAGGACACTCAGTTTTCAGAAGACATGGAGCTGATCTGTTTTCCTCCGTCACCTTTTAAATCTTTGCCATCGTATTCAAGCAACATGGCACCAAATAAGCGTGCAGCTAAGTATGCAGTCATGCACATGGTCTTGCACACAGCTGAGGCACCATCTTTTTTTACCAGGATGTTTATTACTGAAAACTCAGCCCAGCACAAGGTGTTCAACATGTATGTGTGACGTGAGTGTGGTTAGCTGCAAGAATAATTATTTGTGTTATTGGAGTAAATACTCAGCAAATATTTATTGAATGCATCTGACAAAGTGCCTTCTAAGACCTAAGTACTCTGTCATCCTCCACCCCACAGCCAAATAGACACTAGTTTCTGTTTGTCAACTTGGGTCCTGGAAATGGAACCAAATTGTGCAAGGGCAAATCGAATGCAGCAGACATGGAATTCCAGACCTGCTTGCAGTATAAAACTGTGAGAAATACTTCCTCACAAAAATGAGTCATCCGGGGATGTCACATAAAGAACACTTCAACGGTATATGTTGCAGGGAATGGAGAATAACATCTGAACAAGACAAGACGAGAATTATTACCTTCTCCCATTCCCCCCAGCGAGTGTGGCACTTGTTTTGAGTATAAACTACAACAGAACACACACATACACCCCTTAGTCATTCAGATATAACACAGTTTAATGCAAATCTTGCTTTAACTCGGTATGGATGCAAAATTGTCCATGACCAACAAACAACTTGAAATGAACACTCATACTGATTTTTCTTCCTTTGCCTTAAACTCCATTTGGCTCCTATTCCTAGCTCTACGTAAATGTTTCGTGTTTTATTCTTTAAGGATGTTTCATAATTTTTATTTTTTAAAAAATATCATATTAATGTATTATGCATCTCAGTTACAGAGTTAAATTTTGCACTGTGAATGACCAATAAATTTTAAGTCATTCACTACACTTTATTTTTTACCATGTTACCAACCCCCATAAAAAATCAGAAACCCTAGTACATCCTCCGAAATCTTTCGGGCACATTTAGAAAGAAATTAAATACTCCGAGAAAGATAGCGTTTGATAAATTACAGACAGTAGATTTGAAGCATGTGTTCATAGTGTACGTCAAAGCTGTTCTTTTACACACCACACGCGCGCACACACACACATACCAAAAAATCTTAGAGCTTAAAGCTAATTGCATTTAAATCTGAATAACTGTTTTTAGAAGAATCTTGAGTAACTAATTAAAGAACAGCTCATAGTAAGTGTTCCATACTGGCATGTCTGCAGAGGAAGTATTTTTCATGTCCAGATGGGAGAAATTCTCTTTTGAGAATAATGTACTCTTCAAAGGAGAATCAACAGTAGTCCTGTTCTTATTTTTTTTTTATGTTTGATAATTGACATAGTTAGAACAACTTTGGTCAAGAGAATTTCCAACCTTTATTGTTTTTCATCAGTGTTATGAATTTTTTTAATTTTTATTTTTAGTGCTATATGTTTGTAGCACATAATGATTATATTCATTCCTTCTGGGGAATTGGTAAATACATGTAACACATCTCAATTATTTTTATCCCTCCTCGTCCCCCCCACCCTCCACTCCCTCAAACTTTTGGTCCGCTTCCCCTTTGCAAAAAAGATCTATCTCCCTGTTTTTTATAATCTGCCTTTTATTTTGCTCTTTATTTATTCTTTGCATTTCTCATATGAGAGAAATCATGCAATATTGAAACTTGAGTGCGTGGTATATTTTGCCTAACATTATGGTCTCAAGGTGCATCCATTTTCCTACAAATGACTCAAATTTATCTTCTTTACAGCAGAGTAGTACTCCATAGTGCATAAACACTGCATTTTCTTTACCCATTTATCTGTTGATGGATACATAGGATACTTCCCGGATTTAGCAATTAAGAGTTGTGCTACTATAAGCACGGTTATGCATGGATCACTGTAATATTATTTATTTAACATTCAGGAAGATACTTAGAAGGGGAATTGCTGAGTTAAATGGGATTTCTAGCTGTAATTCTTTGAGGAATTTCCATGTTGATTTCCACAGTGGTTGTACTAGTTTACACTCCCACTAGCAATGTAGAAGGGTTCCTTCCACGCCCAGGCTTGCTAGTACATGAAAACATGTTCAACGTTCAATGCGTCTGGCCATTGCAGAAATGCAAATTATTACTACGGTGAGATTACATCTAACTCCCACAAGAATCACTATCATCAAGAAATTAAGTGATAACAAATGGTGTGAATCGTGGACGTTTCCAATGCCTGGCCTATATTTACATTCCCAAAGAACTTCAAATGTGTCCCTCGTTTTGCTAATTTTTTGTTTTTGTATCTGTGTAAGTGGATCTCTCCAATTGCTACCACTTTTTATTAAAAGTCACTGTTCCCTTATCTGTGTTCTTCTATGTACATCATGTATCAGCTCTTCCTCTGAATCATATACTATTCATTTCTGTGTGTGTGGGCTTTGGCTCTCCTAATTATTTTGCAGGCACTTTGCGAATTAGGCTTGAGTGCTTTCGTACCCAACTTACTCTGATTTTAAAACAGTGTTAACAAGGTGTTTGCGCTATAATATTAATATAGGAACTCTAAATGTTTCCATTTATTTTTAAATAGAGAACCACAGAAGGCAAAAATTAAAGATCGTGAATTACCACAGCTCTCCATTTTAGTTAATGCACAAAACATTCTCTCAAATATTGTATTGAATTAGAGGGATTTTTTTTAACCCACTGTGTGAGAATTTCACAGATTTTAAACATATGGCGAAAGCGAACTTTTCTTTCCTTGGCAGATGAAAGGAATATAAAACAACAGATTGGCTTTCTGGGCATGAATCTCGGGTTGAGAGAAATATAAAGTCACATATGATAGATGAGAAGTGAAAAAAACCCGAATTCTCATGAATCATGTGTAATATTGAAGTGCTAAACTATGGAGGTTTCATCTCTGGAAAATATATAGTAAGCGAAAGTTGCACATTTGATTTCCATCAATTTATTTTTCTCATCTAGCTTAGTAAATGCTTTATGTGGAATATTCCATGCCGTCTATCTGTTTTAATAACACACCTGCACATATTTTATTTGGTTAAATATGTGAAAGCCAAAAGCTATGATGGATACGCCTAGCTGCTCTGGAAGAATGGTGGCATTGGTTAATTTATGTCTGGGGATTATAGCCGTGTTTTGGTACACTGTATAATCCTTTGCAATGATAAATATTATACACATACATAAAGCCATGTATTCATGCTTACGTTTCTCTTAGTTCCAGAGTATTTATTTATTTCTCCATTGGAGTCAATTGGTCATTCTTTCGCCTTGCAAAACTTCTCTTTTATTTTTCTTCTAATAAATAATTTTCTCACTCTCACTACACCTTTTCTCCTGTTGTCAAGCTTGTAGCTTTGTCTTTGTGGTCAACCTCAGATGCGCCTGTTCAACACACCTCTCCATGTCCATCACATGTTACACTCATCAACCCTACATGAACATATTCCCCTTTGCGCCCATTTAAAAGTTCCTGTGGGCCAGGAATATTTGTGCTGCTGATAACTGATTTCTTTCGATCCACTCACATGCCTTTCTAAAGTGCCCGTTGAAGGTAAATTTCTGACAGCTCAGAGATCAGACAGCGATAGCTCCTGTATTACTCCAAGCAACGGCATACCTACCCTCAGACCAAGTAAAACATTCACTGTGGACTGCTGCCTTCACTGGCTCAATCCACGGGCCCTTTAAGGAGATTGTACAATGGCATTAGGATCCTGTTCTGTGCACCTGTACACAGTGAATCTTTCTTTTGATACATACTCAATACTGCACACAAGCCTGCATGACTTGCTTGTTTTCCAAGCTTTGTTAAAAACAAAACAAAACAAACACACACACAAAAACAAAAAAGAAACTGTGTTTCTAGGCTGGCTCATTTAATTGTCATCAGTGACTTACATGCTAAGTTCTAAATCTGTCAAGAGTGTATCTAGAAATCTGGAGTCAGGGGTTGGAAATAGGGAGAATCTAAGGGATTGGAAAATTGTAGAAAGCTAAAAAGCTTCTCCCTTTTCTTTCTTCTGATGCATCGAGGACCTAGCCATGAATGCATGGATGGAACTGTTACAGTGTGCACTTTCCAGACATGTGTATGGACCCAGGTTGGAACATAAACTTAGTCTTAGGTTTTAGGGCCACCATCCTCCATTCCCATATGTTCCTATAATGACAAATAATACAAAACACATTTCTATAGCGTACATGTGAAAGATTCAAATGCCACTGTGCAGAATGAGCCAGATGGCCACACTAACATGTAGTGTGCGAGAAATACCAGGTGTCACAAGGAGATATTCAGAATATTTATAAACAAGCTTCATGACTATGGAATTGTGTTTCTCTTTGGATTCCTCATAGATTTTATTTGTTTACTTATTTGGAAGAACACAACTGTATATTTTAATTCATTTGACTCTGTCAAGTGTTTTCTTTGTGGGTAAGCTTTTTGTGTCTTATTTAAACATGCTTTTCATACTTGGAAGCCATCATATTCCCATCTGTTATCTTCTAAGTATTTTTACAATTTTGCTTTTTGCATTTATTCCAATTGGAGTTGATGGTAGTGTATGGTGTGAGGTAATGATTATGGTGAATATTTTTATTTTTTTCTGTATGCAGTAATCCTAGAGTATCTATCAGGAATTGGTTTTAGAACCCCGTCCCCCATGGATACCAAAATCTTAAGATACTCAAGTCCCTTATATAAAATGCCATAATGTTTGCATATAACCTATGTATTGCCCTTATCCTTTAAAGAATTGCTATATGAATTATAATACTCAATACAATATAAATGCAAGGTAAGTGGTTGTGGTATTGTTTTTGAAATAATTACAAAGAAAATACTGTTCAGGAAAGATGCAATATTCAAAGATCTGGGGGGTTTTTTTGTTTGTTTGTTTGTTTTCTAAGACAGGGTCTCACTATGTAGTTCAGGCTGGTCTTGAACTCCCTATGTAGTCCAGGCTGGCCTTGAACTCGTAGTGACCCTCTTGCCTCAGCCTCCGGAGTGTGGGGATTACAGATGCGCACCACCATGCCTGGCATTTTCTTTCTTTCTTTTTCTTTTTGGTGCCAGGAATTGAACTCAGGGCCTTGCACTTACTAGGTAAGCACTCTAACCACTGAGCTAAATCCCCAGCCCCTCAAAGATTTTTGATTTGCAGTTATATGGAAGTAGAATTTAAGGATATAAAGGGCTGGATATATGTACATGTACATGTATGTACACACACATACACATGCAGTAAACCCACTTGGTTTGTGGGCATAATTCCTTCTGAAATCATGCTGGTAATCCAAAGCACTTAGGTATCAAAGCAAATTTCCCCGTAAGAAATAATGGAAACTGAGGTGATTCATTCCACTGCCTAAAAATATTTATATAAAAACAATTACAATACTGTAATATAATACAAAATAATAAAGAAAATACAAACCTACGGTTACCTTTGAAAACTTTTGCGGCTGATGTGAGGGAGACAAGAGAGAGGAGGGTTATTGTGTAGGATGACTTTCACTCTAAGAGAATTGCTGCTGTCTATTGTCTCCGTGAAATCGTAAAGCATAGCAAGGAGTCTATCCGATGACACTGATTTTGCCTCCTTTAGAGGATTTTGCAGAAATGTGACATAGCATTGTCTTTAGACAGGTTCGTTGCTCTCACTGCCACAGCCTTATTTGGGTGGTGTTTTCTACCAAATGTTGTGGTTTCCCGCATTTTATACATCTTCCTACTCTCTTTAGAAGTGAGGGTTTCTGGGGCTGGGGATTTAGCTCAGTGATTAGAGTGCTCGCCTTGCAAGCACAAGGGCCTGAGTTCGATCCCCGGCACCACAAAAAAAAAAAAAAAAAAAAAAAAAAAAAAAAAAGAAGAAGTGAGGGTTTCCTACCTCTTTTTCTCATAGTCCTCTGCAGAGGCAACCTCCTCCATCATTTCTGCCGTAGGGAAACCATAACCCACAATCAGAGAGATAGACATTGAGAAAGACAGAGACAGACAGAGAGAAAGAGAGACAGAGGCAGAGAGACAACAGAGACAGAGGCAGAGAGAACAGAGAAGCACCACTGGTCAGTTGTAATCATGTGATGCTCCATGTCCCATACTACTCGTGTGGCAAGATGTTCCTATCAAGTTAAAATTTATTAGAAATGCTTGCTCAACTTGCAGAACACTTGGAAAACAAGTTACTCATAATCCAAAGTATAGGCATATGTGTGTGTGGGTGTGCGTGTGTAACGGTGCAGTCACATTCATTTTTGTATATTTATTTTCTCAACCCTGCCTTTGTTACTTCTTATTACTCAAAGTTTATCAAAGCTGCAGCGTGAGAATGTTCCCATGAATAATGTGGGATGGGGTATTGTATAACTACATTACAATGGGAATAATATCTAGTAGAATTTGGGAGCCCAAAGAATATATGGTTATTGTTTGCTTTACTTTGCATCTCTTTTTGTATTTCCTTAGCTTTGGCTTTTATTATCTTACTGTTCATTTTATTTATTCTAAAGATATATGCTTCATTCTTTAAGATTTAGTTTTTCTTTTCTGTCTAATGGAAACATTTTATCTATAAATTACCCCCTAATTTTGTTGGATGGCACTTAAGGATTTTGACACAGAATGAGTTTGGTTAGTTCTATTTATTTGGTCATTTTGATTCCTATTTCCCTTTTCTGTCCATTTATATTTAGAATTATATTTTAGAGGGAAAAATAAGGAATTCTATTTATATTCTCACTTGGTTTCAGATTTTACTTCATTGTGCTCCACAAATGTTACCTGCATAAGGTTTATTGGTATCATAGATTGAATATAGCAGGTGGACACCTTTTAGACATGTTTTAAATTTGGAAATTATATATGTTTTCTAATCCCTGCATCAAAGATTTATTGTATACCCATTCCATCAACACATTCATTGTATTTAAGTCACAGGTATTTTTCCATTTTTGCTTTTTGGACCCCACACTCAACGAGTTACTCAGATAGGGGATGTGAATTTGGCGACGTCTCTTCCTGCTTCTGATTTTCTTGTTTTGAATAATATCGTTACATGCAGAGGTGTTCAGAACTTTTAAAAGTTTCCTAATGAATAGAATGTATTTCCAGGCATTATGGAGTGCTTTCTTTTGTTTCTATAGATATTGTTTTCCCTTCATAATTGGAAGCAAAATTTCCCTAATTCCTTGACTTAATGTGAATTTGTATTCTTCCTTAGTACCCAACTTCCACATTTGTATAAGGGCTGACTCTTCAGCTTTCATTCTTTTGACACACATCTCAACCCATCGCCTTGCTCTTCATTTGTGAGCACTCACTAGCTCCGGAGAACTGTTTCAAGATCTTTAATTTACCTGTCAGTACTGCAGTGTTATCTTTCTTCTTATTTCTCATCTTTTTATCTGCATCCTCTTCTCCTGCCAGGAAATCTATTGTCTGCTACATTTTAGGTGGGTACTCAGGCTCCCGTCTGAATCAAGTAAAGCTGTAAATTGTGCTTCCTGCTGCTTCATTCTTCTTAGCACTGATTTGCAGATACTTTTATTAGCATCCATCATGAATTTCGCTTCTATTTGGTACCATTCCACACTACAGATGCAAAGCACGTGGTGCAGACCTTTTCAGAGAGCTGACATTGAATTGTTGCCTCTTGTTTTTAATCTTTAAACACATACATAGGTAATCACATGTAAATAACTTGATGTGGTAACGTTGTTGACTATAAAGTGTAGAAATTAAGACCATGTGGTGACAGAGGCTTAGTGAATACCTCTTCTTGTCCAACGTATAGTCAAGATGCCTTCCACTAACAACAAAGATGCAAAATAAGGTGACTTAAAAATAAGGAAAATGTAACAGCTTATAATGACAAAAAGACCAGGAGGTAAGTTGAACCCAAAGGTCAATAATGTTTGGATACAGGAATGTGCATTTCATAAGTTTATGTTCTACTGTAGATAGCCAATGATGAAAAAAATACTTATTAAAGAAATCAATTTTAACTATTTCTTCTGACTAAATTAAACTGTAACTTTGATTAGATAAGTACTTAGTATGCATTATTTATTATGTGTATATACATATACATATACTGGCAGTCTCTTTAATTAACATGTTTATGCATTTCTTTGCCAATATTAACAAGCATTTCATGATAGATTTTAATTTCTGGTAAATTATATACATGCACGTACATACAAACACACCCAGATACTATTACACAAACAGTATTTTTCTACAATATGTTTACCTAAAATTAGAAAATCAGAATAATCAATTTCTTGCTCTTCTCCCCAGTCAGATTTTTACTAGATTGCATTCAAATAACATATTTTTAATTTATAAAATTAAATATGAAAATTCAGGACAATAAGCCATCTCTCCATATGTTCAAATTTAAATTTCTACAGAACTTTACAGATTTTGACATGGAAATCCTAAACTTATTAGATTTGGTTTTACAAATTAATCACTTTAACTTCATTAGGAATTGTTAATTTTTTTCATTTTTTCTAACAGAGTATTATGACTGTGAAGAAAAAAATCTACTGATTTGTATATTTAACTGGATCGATGTTAATTCACAATGGGAGGAGTCACTTAATTTTAGAGTTTCCAAAGAGCCCACAAATAGAAATACAATAATTCTGACTTGGTTTTGATATTAACATAAATTTTCTTTTTTCTATGGTTTTTATAACCACAACAAAAATGTTTAATAAGACCGATGAAAGTGGATATTACATTTCTTTCCCTAAACATACTGGAAATTTTACAGAGTATAACTATTATGTTGTTATTTATTATTCTGAGTAAATAATACTTATCATACTTAAACAGTTGCTCGGTTTTGCTTATATTTTTTATTTGTAAGAGTTGCTTTATTTGTCAAATACCTGTGTAGTATCCATTGATGTAGTTACACCGTTTTCTCTTCCAAGTTTTGTTATTAATTGTGTATGTTGACATAATTCCCTATGTTGAGCTTTTTTTCACTTATGGAATATATTTTCCTTCACTATAATATATTACTTTTTTTTTACAGTAAAGAATTAAAGAAACCGAGTTTAAATTAAGAGAAGACAATTTATTTAGAGGACAATTTATTTATAAGTGGTGGAAAAGGAGGAAGAGGAGATGACAGATAGCTACTCGAAGAGTAGGGAGCATTCAAAAGTGAAATACTCCATAATATATTACTTTTTGAAGCCTGATATGCATAATTTCTGCCAACATTCCGTTTAGAATTTTTGATATTTGTTCATAAAGGAAATGATTCTTTTCTGATGACTTCACAAGTAAGATCATTACTGACACTGAACTAGAACTTTTTACCACTTACAGAAAGAATTGTATAAACTACACTGGAATTATTAGTCAAATCATGGTAGATATAAAACAGTCATAAAACCATCTACTACCATTTTGATTAATAAATTTTGGAAAAAAATCTGTTAAAGTATTCTACATCATGTGAGTCAATTTTGGACATTTATATCTTCCTAGCAAGTTACCTATTTATACCTATGTATAATCAACCATATTACCAGACTTGTGCATAACATTCTTTTATAATTCTTTTGTTAGACTTTTTAAAAGTATCTTCAATTAAAGTAGTCTCTGCCTTTCATTGACCTAATTCGGCAAATATTTTAGAACGTCTATAGTACTTTCGACAGTTAGATTTTCATTTTTTAAATTGGGTTTGGGTCATTTTGCTTTATTCTGCCATTTTCATCCATAAAAATCTCTATTTCCCTATTTACTCATTTGTTATTATAGAAGAATGTATGCTAAGTATAAGCATTCAGGAGCTGTTTCTCATGGTTAATTAGAAAAAGACAATCCATTATTTTCATGAAGCCATGTTTTGGTCCCAAGAATGACATACAAACAGTTGACTGTAATCCAGCACATCATATACTAAAGGAGAATTCTATATGCTTGTGCTACTGGGATCCAGTGTGCGATCCCAAATCTAAATTCAGTTCCAGGACACCTTGAAATCCTTGAAGTTGTAAGATGAACACGTTACCTTTGAGTCCCTTCCACTGGCAGAACCTACCACCAAAAACCTTGACAAGGCTCTAACCAGGATGGTCTTCGGGAATAATGCACCTCACAGAAACTTTCGCTGCCATTCTAAACTCAACCAATTCACCCAGCAACGACAGATGATATCTCTGCCAACTATTTATAACCAACTAAATCCAATTATATTCCTTTTGTGACATGTGTCAGCATTCCACACTCTGTGGACGTTCAAAGAAGTACATTTCCATTAAAAAAAAAAAAAAGAAAAAAAGTCACGAGTGACAACGTGGTAGAGAATTGGCCCCCAAGGGAAAAGCCACCATTTTAAGGCTTCAAGCATCAGTCACATATACCGTCAGCTTATCAGCTGGAATCAGGTTATCATTTGGAATTGCACTTCCTGTTTATTTTGTGGAAGGCAGCCAGATCAGAAGGGCTCTGTTGGCTTTTAATTAGAAATTTCTCAATTCTGTAGCACAATGTTACCCTCTAGTCGTGTCTGAATGTACTACTAGAGTCATTACACTGTGTGTGACACTCTCCAACTTTCTAATCCTCATTCTAGATTTTAAATTCCTGAAAAAATAAAACCACCATCTTCTAGACATCCCTCCATCATAATCATGTGGTAGAACACATTGCAGTGCTCAAAAAATTTTTCAAATCATATTGAATGTTGGGTGAATGTTTTTCCAGGATGTATATTTATTACTCCAAACTCCTGATTATCCGTCTTCCCATCTGTGAACCCAACCTGAATCACTTTATCAGCTTCTCTTCTCATCATTATTAAATGGTCTCAGTTGTTTTTTTATATTATGAAACAAAATATCTGTCCAAGTTTATTCCGTTACGTATATAATTTCACAAAAAAGATGAATAACAGAAGTAATAAAAGAAATGATGTCTTCCAACATGTACCCTGTCATTTTAATTGGAATGACAGCTTTAACAAGCTGTTCTTGTTTAGTTTTAACTAGTTTGGTAAATAACATTTGTGTTTTACGTGTGACTGAATAAACTGAGTAGGGGGAAACATTTTATATTCTAACTCTTTATTCAAGCAACATGGTTTCAAGTCTGAGAAAATGTACTATAATACAAGAGACTAGCTTCTTCCAGATGATGTAGTAACCAACTACCACAAAAGCACAAGACAAGACCATTTCCAGGCTCCCAAAACAACAGCCACATCCAAGTGAATCTGAAAAAAAAATCAGTATGTACAAAACTGAAATTGGCATTTACTTTGAGATTTAAAAATAAAATGCCATGACACAGGAACTGGGGATATAGCTCAGTGCCAGAACACTTGTCTAACGTACACAAGGCCCTGGGTTTAATTCTCAGTGCTTAAAAGAAAAAAAATAAAGCATGGAAAGGCATAGAAATTCGACTTGACCTCGAAGTGTATCCTGTGAATCATGTATGCAATCATCAAAGTTATCGCTTAGACTATAGCCGGGATAAGGGTATTTGGAACCACAGACTAGAATTTCAGTATTTAGGCAACGAAGCCAAACCTCACATGTTGTAAAACTGTGCCGTTGGTTTTAATGGGCATCTTTACTTCAGAATCAGTATTCAAAGCAGCACTTAATAAACTTTCTTTTCCCGGGTCCTGTTACTATCTTCAAGTTTATGAGGACTCCAAAGAGATTCAAAGGACATATCCCTTGTTAATTACCTGCACTGGAAACAGAAATCGAGGCATTTCTGTGATATTTACTTAGGAATACCATGCCACAACACAAATAACCTATTTTAGTAAATAAACACATTTTACAAAACAAAGCAGTGAAAGGGGTGCTAATATTTTACGTTCTTGTAAATCTCTTTAATCTTTGGCTTCTCATAGGATGCGTGGATTCTAATATCAGCTCGTGCATTAAACCTAAGGTCATGCTGTTTGGGTTGGAGTCTCTGAGGAAAAGCCAAGCTTACACAGATACGTAGCTGGAAAAGAGCAGAGTGTTTTAATAGCTTTGTCTTAGTCACTTTGTCCTCACTGGACAAAATTCCCAACACCCACAATTTAAAGAACTCGAGTTTTATTTTGGCTCACAAGTTTTAGAGTATTTAGTCTGTTGTGAGCTTGCTTCAAGACAGAAATGGCATGGTAGAAGGGTCCGGGGGAGGAAATCTCTTATATCTTGGTGGCCAGCACACACAGACAAAAGGCAGGAACTGGGGAGAGAGATAAACCCTTCCGGGTTACACCCTGGTGAACAGCATCTTCCCACCAAGCCCAAGTTTCTAATGGCACACTCAGCTACAATCTCATTGGTGGATTACTCCACTGTTGAGCACTACACCCCCATGACCCACTCAGCTTCCAAACTCCCAAGGGCTAAGCACATGAGGGTTTGGTGAAATATTCGATAACAGGCTTTCTCAGACAACGGTGAATTTTCTTCTTTGGCATGGTACCTGGCCTCTAAAAGAGCTATTTCTTAGAGACCACTTGAAACGTATAATCTGTGGTCTATATTCGCGATCATTTTGTGCACTGTTATAATAAAGTACAAGGGTTTATCCCACACTTTCAGGGGCTCTTTTAGGCATAATTTTGTATCATGATGCATTATGCATGTATAAAATTTTGCTTCAGTAAGTTATTTAAAACCTTCTGAATATTCACATATTTTATTGGGTAGTACTAAAATACTCTATTCATTACTACCACCAGTAATCTTCCTAGAAAAGCCTTCTGGTATTGGGAAGCTGTCAAATATCCTGACAACTCTTATTGTCAGTCATTTTCCCTGGAAAGAACAAGTCACGCTGGTCATTTTTCAAGAATGTAACCTCGAGTATACAGGACAAAGAGTTCACCCAGCATGTACTCTTTTAAAAGAACATAATACTCCATGAGAAAAGTGGCCTAGGGCTGGGGATTTAGCTCAGCGGTTAGAGTGCTCGCCTTGCAAGCACAAGGCCCTGAGTTCGATCCCCAGTGCAAAAAAAGAAAAAAAAAAAAGAAGAAGAAGAGTGGCCTCCTTAGTGTATGAATTAAATAATATGCATGCATGCATTCTTTCAGGAAAAAAAAAAAATCACAACACCATGGTGTCAGCAGGACTCTGCGCAAGCTTCTCATTTTGAGATTTCAAATATGGAGAAGATGTGTGCCCCAGGATCAACAGGTAATAAAATTAACATTACTTCCTGTTGCACCAAGGATTTTATTTTTCTTTACTGGGGATTGAACTCAGGGCCTTTGCACTAAACTGCATCCCCAACCTTTTATATTTTTTATTTTGAAACAAGGTTTAGCTATGACACTAAGTTGCTCAGGCAGGGCTCAAATGTGCTATTCTCCTGCCTCAGCCTTCTAAAGTGCTGGGGTTACAGGCCTGTGTCACTGTAGCTGGCTTACCATAGATGTTCTTTTTTTTGTTTTGTTTTTTTCTTTCTTTTTTTTTTTTTTTTTGTACTGGGAATCAAACTCAGGGCCTTGCATTGCTAGGCAAGCACCCTAACCGCTGAGCTAAATCCCCAGCTACCATAGATGTTCTTTAGTAAAATTGGCTTTTAATAAACCGCCGTGCATTGCAGGGAAAATACTGTGAAAACTACTCCGTTTATTTTTGCTGAATTGATTTGTGCTAAGGTGCCAGCAGCTTTATCTTGTGTTGCTTTTGTACTCCCACTACAAAGGCCAACTCAAAGAAAAAGGACAAATATTACCTCAGCATTAGCATGAAGACAGTTTTAACCTACCCCAGAAAAGTCTCAGAGACTCCCAGGGACCTGTGAACACAGGATCAGGACACTATATGAATATCAGGAGTGCTCAATTCTCACCAATATTTTTGACTACCTATATATGGATTTCCCTCCGGTGTTACCATGTAATTGCTCATGCAATTGACAAATTTTTAGAGATCTATGCCTGACATTTACAAATTTGTTCTTTGCTTGGTGTTCTACAATGCACGAGGCATTTGTATTTGCAAAATGTGCCTTAATCCCATAATGCCAGGAGGAATTTCAGAAATTAGGCAGTAAATGCAAAATCGTTGCAAAGCATAATCATCTTCTAGTCTCCAAAAGGAACAACACTAAACTACTAAGAATTACACAGTCGCGATTTGTAACAACATGATAGGTCTCTAAGAGGTGTGAGGTAGAAAGAATTGCTTGACTGGTGCTGTCACATTATGCTAGGCCCGGGAAAGTGCAGACTGAAAGACTAGCAGGGTGTAATGATCATGTCAGTCGATCAGGGGATATCTTTGAGGAGACTAATAGCTCCAGCAGATACTTCTTTGTAGGCCTAAGTTCTAAAGAAGCATTCAAAAGGAAACAGGTAGAGCCCAGAGAGAAGAGGTTCGGAAGGGAGAGAAAGCAATGCTTTGACTCCTGCGTTCTATAATCACCCTTTTGTGAACTGACAGGTCAGGACAGCCAGTTAATATCTTGGATAATCCAGGAACTATTGCTGGTGCAGAGAGTTTTTGTGACTTGCCATCACAGCATGACTGGGCAGGTAGCTACAGAAAGACCCCAAGAAGCCTTTGCAGTATTGACTCTTGCTATGCATAAGAAAGCTTACTAGTACTGGACACGGAAACTGGACTGTAAATAGAGTTGGAGGGCAAAGCTGCTCTGAGAAGGCCATCAGAATCCTGGAATACAAAACAAAACAAAAAAGAATCCTGGAAAACTATGGTGACAGTTTCTTTACCTCTAGAATCAGCCCAGAAGACAAACATGTTTCTGGAACAGCAAGTCCTTTCTTCTACAGTGTGTGTGCATGTGTGCGTGCATGTGTATGTGTGTGTATGTGTGTGTAGTATCAGGGATTGAACCCATGAAGGGTCATCACACTGTGCGCCTCCAGCCCTTGGTATTTTTTTTTTTGAGCTAGGATATTGCTAAATTGCTAAGTTACACAGGCTGGACTCAAATTCATGATTATCCTGCCTCAGCCTCCCAGAGCACAGGGCAGATAAGCATTGGCCACCACACTCAATTCTTCTGCATATTCTTGAAACAGATCTCTTTGGGAACTGGATGAAGTATATGGCTCCCGTATGTACACATATGCACATTCATAATTTTATACACTAACAACAGATTCACAAACCCTGTAGAATTTATCCATAGTGCTACCTTTAAGAGCATCTGTAGAAATCTCTCAGATTTATAGGTAGTACAAAATCAGGTAATTGACGAGTGATTTTCTGGCTGTCTTTAATTGTCCATGTTAGGATTGCACAGGCCTGCCTGGATATGTTAGGATGTTACAAACTCCTTTTGCAATAATTCACATCAGTCCAGTTTCAGAAACTTCAGCATTGGAGTATTTCCCTTTAGTTCATGTGGACTAGACGTTAGGTAGAAGAGCAAGCGGCTAAAGCAATCGTCAGGACACACAGTACCTCATTTCTGTACAAGTATTCAGCTCCTAAGAATGCAAAGGAAAGCTGGCCTTCTGCTAGAACTCATAATTCAAGCCTGAAGGCTCTCAGCGGACAACTGTTTATTGAAAAGTTGCCATGCATCTGGGGCTCTGCCAGCCCTTTCCAGTCCATAAGATGACCCCATCCTAGGAATGCCTAGTGTGCGTGAGAACTCAAGACTCAGAAGGAATTATAAAAGGGAAAAAGCTAGGTGTGACCAGGTGCTCAGAGTGGAATATCCCTGTTCTGGATTTCAAGGAGGGGCGTTTGAGTGAAGGTTTCTTCTCCTCGCAGAAACTGGTGGGCAAGACGCCTTGGGATGTTTGCTACTTTTTCCCCAAACAAGAAGAATTTACCATGAGTGACAGAAAATTCAAGACGAAAAATACAAGCTGTGATCACAGAAAGTATGGTGTTTAAATTCTTTAAATATTACATTAAAAATACGCTGTCATTAATACCCTGAAAATTCTCCCCCTCGCTTCGAATATGCTTATTCCATCATTCTTGACACTTTTGGAAGCAGTGCTGGAAGCCGCTCTTTACCCTGTGTCTTTCGTTGCCCCGCTGCGGCTGCTTTGATGTTTTGAAGTGACTAGAAACCTTTACCTTTCATGGTCATCTTGACTTTGGAGAAGGACCAGAAGTTGCACGGCACCAGATCCTATGAATAAGGTGGCTGAGGACACTTTGTAATTATTTCTATTTGACAGAAATTGCCAGAAGTATTTTGAATCTATTCAGGACTTTGTGGCAGCCAGGAAGACATTGACAAAAGAGGACCTTCAGAATTGCTTTGGAAAGTGATGAGAATAATGGGAGAAACATACTCAGAGTGAGAGGAAACATTTTGATGAATATTAAGGGGTCTTTTAATACATTTTTCAAATTTTAAATATTCACTATATTTTCGATCGCATCACACAAGATAAGCTACACTCAAAAAATAGAGCACATGGGCTGGGGATTTAGCTCAGTGATTAGAGTGCTTGCCTTACAAGCACAAGGCCCTGAGTTCGATCCCCGGCACCAAAAAATAAATAAATAAATAAATAAATGAATGAATGAATGAATGGAATGAATGAATGAATGAATGAATTAAAAAAATAGAGCACAAAAGAATTCACCTTTCCAGATAAGCAATCATGTCACAGCGGGCTCTTCTTCCCTGACACCTTTCATGCCTCGTCTAGACTAAGAAAGCAGCGAAGAACATTTACTTACCTAACTGGACACGGAGCTCTTGACTACACTTCTGTCAGACTCTATGTCACCCAAGGGAGAAAGTTAGTCTGGCTTTGGTACCATGATTCAAGTCATTCCGTAAGTGGGTACTGAAGATCTGCTATTAGTTGAGAAAGGCAATGGGTATGAATATGTGGATTTGGGGCAACATAAATGGGAGGAAAAAGATGATGAATAAAAAACCACATGGTTTATTCCCCACAGGGAGTTCAAAGGCCACCCCACAGAGACGGGTAGAGATGAATTATCATAAAAGAGTATTTCTGCTGCAATAGAAGTATCTCTGGAATGTCAAGGGTGGGCAGATACCAACTCTATTGACACTCTGTAAATGAGAATTGAATGAAAAAAGAGCACAAATTAAGAGGCAAGATGCTTTCTTGCACTGCAGAAAGTACCACATCAAGTGGAAATCAATATAGAAGACAGAAGTCACTTGGTGGTGGTGATGGAATACTTAACCAACCTCAGACAAGATCGGCCGCTAATTAACGTGTGGCATATTCAAGGAAGACAACAAGTGCAGGTTCTTAGTTAAGGCTTTGCATAACTTTGGGGATAAGATATACATGTCTATAAACAAAATAAAACACAAAAAGCATTTTTGTGTCAACAGAACAAGTCTAAATTATGGAAATCCATAATCCAAAAGCCACAAAAATAGAATATATTTGTTAAATAAATAACAGTAATTCCATTTAAAAGGCCAATTAAGCTATCATACAGTAAAGGGACAGGATAATAATTTTAACTCACTACACTCCAGTGTAGGACACATGCCTTTTCCTCCATAGAAATGACCCTTGTTTCAAGTGTTGGTTCCTCTTGTAAACTTTTCCACCATACTTTATTTCACTGTGTTGCTTCCATTTCTATTTGTATTTTTTTTTTTGTTTTTTGGTGGAAACCATTCAGGATTATACTCTTCCACCTTTATATAATTCAAGTGGACAGATGATGACAAATGATTTTGTAACTCAAATGTAAAGCTGCATATATTTCTTGTTAACAGCATACACTTGTTAATGGCAATTTTACTGGGACAATCACTCAAGTTAAAAGAACATCAAAATGTTCATGGTCCAGTAAGTGCTAGACAAGCATACTAGCTAGAGGTTCTCTACATTTCCATTCTGAAAATGACTAAAGGCTCAGTTCATAGAAAAAGCCTTTGATCCAGGAAGCCAGGAGAGTTTGTACGTTTTTTATGAGCGAATAACCAAAATCCAGCACTTTCCCCCGAGCGGTTTATGAAAATAATCTAACCTGGACTAAATAAAACCACTTCACACTTGTGTTTTAAAAGTTACTAATTTATTGCTCCCCACTTAGGTCATTTTTTTGAGTTCTACATAATCTAATTCCGCCATAGCGCACATTCCCATCAAACTAGTGTCTGTCTCTCTCTGGCAAGTGCCCGAGTCATTGTCTTCTTTTTGTCAGCTTTACTCTTCATTTTCTAGCTTTTAGTAAAATGCTCATTCTCTCACAACAAACTGCTCTTATTTTAAGCCTCTTCCACCTGCCAACTCCAGAATTCATGGCTTTCATGTCCTGGTTTGAACTTCTGGACACCCTGAATGCCAAACAGCCAGATGACTAACTTCTTTAGGAATGCACTATGACTTTCTCCAGTCCAAAATATGTTTATCTCATAGCACAGACTGTAACACCAGGAGCCCCGTCTCACATTCAGGCTTTCTAGGCATACCCTCTTCTAGCTTCTGCTTTCAGCACTGGCGCCGTGGACAGCTCCAATACCAACCAGAGCCATTTTTTTCACTGCAATCCAGTCTACACTTGTGCACACCAGGAACAAAGTACCCCACCGACCACTTCAAACTAATCACAAATGGGTAACAATGGCCAAGTGCCACAAATTCCAACCCTTGTTTACCCCAAGATTTTTACCAAAAAGATCGCAATGGGCTCCTGTAAGAGGGGCTTTTTTGTATGTTTTGCATTTAATGTTAAATGTGACTAGCTGTGCAGATACAGCGCTGCAGGCATATAGGCATTTCCTTTTATAAGGAAATACAAGAAAAATACACCTTGAAGGTGCCTTCTCTATAAGGATTGTTACAAAGTCCATCAATAGTTTAAAATTTCTGATGACTTTATACCCAGAAACTGTTTTTGAAAAAAAAAAAAAAAGGCTAGCACCATTTTAATTTTATCCAAAGAAGGAGTTGAAACAGAACTGAAAATGGCCATGAAACATAGAAGATGGCTTTTGTGCAATCTATTTTATGTTCAAAAGCTTTTATTTTCGGAAACGTTGCCTGCCTTTTTCCTTTCTGATGGATCAAATCCTCAACTTGTTCCGAGTCTCTTTTACTTAAATTGCCTTAGAATTAAACTGTACAATGCCTCGCCTCTTCAAAGCACCCGTAGTGAAAATTCCTGGCGAGACTAAGGGTTGCCTCTTAGAATGGAAAGCACCAAAGGGTCTTATTAGATTCTCAGTGAAACCGGGGTGGTAGAAGACATCACACAGGTCTCAGCAGAGAGCTTCGTCTTCTATTCCCTTTCTTACAAATGCCCACAGGTAAGGAAGCAGGTTCTCCAAGACAGAAAGCCTTCAGAGGTTGCAGCTGAGCACCACATGATGCAGGAGAGGGAACTTCCAGACAAAATAACCCCTCAGACAGAACTCCTGGAGTCAAATACCTTGATCTGTTGACAGTGCTTAGATGTAGGAAATTGTGGAGAAAAGTGCCTGTTCAGCTCTACATACTTTCCCCTGCATCTCGTCCTTTCTCGAAAACTACCCCATAAATTGCCTTCCAGTTGCTAAAATTTCCCCTGGGAAGGTATTCTAGATCGCCCTCACAGCTTGTTTCTACACAGAATCAACTCTTTGAATTGTGAACTACTCTTTTGTTGCTCCTCTTCCAATTCCCTGACTCTCATGTTCACATTTATTTACTCCGGGACTCTCTGGCTAAACTTTCCCATGTACCTTTCCAGAGATAGCATAGAAAAACGAGAATCAGAACACTAAAGAGTCAGCAATATGATTGGGTTGCCAAAAGGGGGCTCCTTAATTTTTAACAAGAAACAAATAAGTCAAAAAAATTTACTTTCATTCTCTGAGAAATTAGCCGTGACTCCCTCCCATCTTCCCCAAATATATAACATCCAGACTGCAAAACAGAAATTGATTTGTGTTGGTAATGGTCACGGTGATGCATTCAACACGTATCTATTCTATCCGTCAGCATTAGCAACCATCTTAAGTCTGTGGAAATGAGTGAAGACTTCCGCGCTGTCCCACAGATGACAGGGCTCTTCATTTAGGGCTTGCTATAGCAAGGGAATCTGCCTCCATTACTGGCTTTACACAGAGACTGAAAGCAAATAGCGAGTGGGAGAATATTTTATAATGAACAAGTGGAAGACTGTTTGGTGTGCTGTCATTCGAGGCTATTTGCCAGGGAAAGCTGGAAACAGACTAAACTAGAAAGTGGAGAATCTCATGTAATTGGATTAGGAAGGGTATTCACTTTCTCTGGTTGGTACAGAATTCAGAGAGGAAACAATCGTCAGTCCATCAGTAAACTAAGGAATCTAGCAGAAATAAATGAGCTCCTGACAATTCTTGGGTGACTGCTATACAGATTGTTGTTTGATTCCCAGAACTAGTTGCTAAAAAGCTAACAGGACAAGTTTCTCTTGTCATATCTGGTCCTATCTCTTCACCATTTGTGTGTTCACCCTCGCAAGTTCATTTGCAACACTCCATCAGTTTAAAATGATCATCAGAAAGAATTACTGAGGGAATATTTACTTATAAGAAAAAGAGAGATATTCAAGAAGTAGAAAGTTGTAAATCATCTGTTAACCGAACCAAGAGAATTTTAGAGTGCTGATATGTATATGTAAATATAAAATTTCATAAGTGTGTGTATGTTCTAATCACGATTCTTTCTGAGTCTAGGCACTGAACGAATTCTCAGTGGAATTGGGATATTTGAGGCCAGTTAATTTAATCTTTTAAGTAAGTAAAATGAAGAACAAGAATGTAAAATAACCTAAGTTTCTCCAACTAGTACAAGGCGTGGCACAGACCACATAGTCCATGCTTAGAAGACACCCACCACAACGCTCCCTTTAAAATAGATTCACATGGGTTCTTTTCAATTAAGCTTTACTTTAAGTTTCAAATCTACAATTTAAATTTCATAATGCTAGAGTCCCAACTATACATGGAACTTTTACTTGGCACTGTGTTCACTTAATGTAATCCACTTGGTACTTAATATAAAGTAGCAACGCTCACTTCCGCATAAATGTTACGACAGGCCACTCAACAAGTGGATGGGGAATATATGACTTATTATGTGATCAGTAATGATGTCTTGACTAGCTCAAGGGACATGTCAGCAAACCACCCAATTCCGATATTTATTGTAGATGCCAAAAAATCAATTACTACTGACTTATGTTTAATAATTTTATAAAATCATTAGGTGAACCAGACCTTATAATTAAAGACGAGAGAATCTTTAGATACCTATGTGAGAGGGTTCCACGTGGGATTTTTAAATATTGTGAATGCAGGCTCTTTCTACATTCCGTGTACTTTGACTTAGGATGCATCTTCAAAGAGGCCAAGTCTATTTCTAGAGAGGAAATCTTGCATACAATGATCAAAGTGTAAATGTATGCAAATACAGCCCTTCACCTTAATTACCACACTGTCACTTGTCAGCAGCCTCATCCATGAGGCTTGATTAGCAAGCGATCTCAAATAATCATTATTTCATCTGCAATTACAATGACTCTGAGTCTTGGCTTCTAGCCCGGCAACAGCAACTGGCTCATAACCCCTGAGTCTATCACACGTGCTGGCTAAATTTCTAAATAAATCTCCATCAATTCTTTCTGATTTTTGAAAGGTGAAATCTCCCAATAGTTGCAAGTAAAGAAGTTACATAAAACTGGTGACTAGGATCTACCATGTGGCAAAAACAAAACCAAACAAAACCTTCTGTGTGCGCATTTGATTTCTGCCACCCACCAAATACGTATTTTTTTCAAGCAGCTGTAGTATGTGTTGACTTTCAAAATTCACCTTTGCCGAGTAAGACTGGACTCATTTAAACCACCACAAGCAATGTTCTAAGAAAATAAATCCAAGACTATTGCATGATAAGATGGAAGTGCTACTGTGTGTGGAATCAGTGCATTATTTTGTTAGATAGATTTAAATGTATATTTTTAATCACAAATTGACTGAGTAGCCTGGGCAAAGTGGTTTGTGATTTAGGAACTCAGATGCTAACATTATCTAAACCTGGTGAGAAACCAAGACAGTAGCAGAGGGCTAAGGTTGCTGGCCCTTCAAGAAAAATCTCCTTTGTTAAAGAAAATTCTTGGTTCATCTCAATACAGAAAGAAAGGGGAATCCTACATCCTGGTAAATATTTACTATATGTGTTGAATAAATTGAGAATGCCACATAAATTTATAGCTAGGATGAACACTGGAAAAGATTTTAAAAACTATCAGCTGAATTAATTGCTCACTGCCCTCCTCATAACCAACTCCCCCAACATCACATCCTCCCCAATGCTTAATATAAATGGCTACAAAAGGCACCAGTAAATGCCTTTTGCATTGTTAGTTTCCCTTTCTTTACTTCTATAATTCATGTGGTAAGATTCTCCTTGAAGGGTGACTTTAAGGATTAACAATAGTTTAGATAAAGTCCTAAATCACAGTGAATTACCAATGAAATGTAGCTCCTGCCATTAAACCCATCTGAATAAAGTCTTCTTTTATTGACACAGGCGATTTAGGAATTTGGACATCTCGTCTCTGAATATGTTACCATCCTCCCTACCTAAATAATTGAATGGGTGATTTATGATGCATTTTCTTTGAAGTCTGCTTTTTTATTTCTTCATGCAAATGTAAAGCTAAAATACCTTTAATTCCTCCTGGGAATGCACACATGAATGACCTTTAAATACATGAAACATATATTTTCCTCATTTGATGCATTCTACTTGCATATTGTTTATACCAACTTCACCCGTGTTTAGTAATAGGAACATCGGGGGGCTGTGTTTCATTTGTGTGTGTGTGTGTGTGTGTGTGTGAGAGAGAGAGAGAGAGAGAGAGAGAGAGAGAGAGAGAGAGAGAGGTGGTTCCTGACAAATTTAATGCTCTTCTATCTGTTTCCATGGAAGGACACAAAATTTATTAAGACATGAAATGTCAGTTGAACACACAGAAAAATATTCCAGGTTACCAAGCAACTTGATTTAAACAGTATACTTTAAAAAAAAAGCCTTTAAACATTAAGTTTTCAGAGTATTACTGACTCTAAAATTACAAGGCCATTAATCAAAAGTGCCCATAATATGAAACGATAGGTTTCAAATATGATCCAAGAGGATTCTTAACCAGCTATTTATGGGACTGCTTCAAACAGTAAAGGAAATTCCACATATCCACCATCAGATGGACTCTTGGGCAGGTCCTACAGTGGGGTAAATGAGTCTGTTGTTACAGTGCCTCGTGGTGGAAAGTGCTCATCTTAGTCAAACTTCCTTCAACTCAGAGTGGAGGGGGAAAATCACTTAGAATATGGAACCCACTGGGCGCTGATGCCTGACTACCTGTGTCTTCTTTAGCTGGTATTTTGTCCTGCTTTGCTTTTGAAAGAGACTGGTTCTGTTATCTGCACTGAATCCTCACTCCGATCATCAGAAAGATGACAAATATTCCACAGATCGACTGCTGGGTTCTCAGATGGAAGCTGGAGAAGTCACAGATCGTGGGGCGCAGGTCAACGTATGACACCCTACAAGCTATAAATCCAAATTCTTACCTTCTGCCCTGCCCTTGGTCACGGTGATGGAAACCACCTTTTATTCCTATGCTCTAAGTTTACAGATGAGGAAATCACTCATCTTGCCAGAGGTGCTAATGTGCAATGGAAGGAATCAAAGAGGGAGCTCAAATTATGCAAATCCAATCTGAACAATGACCGGCATGTCTTTCAATGAGGTATCAGAAGGGAGGCGAGGCCGTGTAATTAAAGCCACTAGCCTTGATAGTAGGGTTGGGCCCTTGTTCCACCGTGAGATTGCTGTGTACCTTCATGCCCACCAACATAGCCAAAATATTATCACTTAAAGGGCTCTGAGCACAAATTTCTGTGTTCAAACCTGAATGTAGAATCAAGCAAGTTTCTAAACTATTAGTCCCAGATGCAAATAAGATTTTCATTTCGATTCAAAGTAGATTAGTTCCATTCTTTGCTACATGAGGTATATTGAATTGATTCAACGTTGGGTGTATTTACTTCCTTTGCTAGCTCTATAAATTGAGAGAAGCTAATTTTTAAATCTTGGAAAATCAGTGGTGAGTACATTTTCAAGCGTTGACCTCCTAGGTGAAATTAATTTAGTGCATTTATTTATGATAGAAATAACAGTGTTTCTCTTATTGAAATATTTCCGCTTCTAAGAAACTACCATAGTTTCAATTTAGCCCATATTTTGCTATTTTTGGTGAAATGTTCTTACTAAGTAACCATAGTGTAAAACTGAAATATAGTTGTGAATCATTTTAATAAAGATGAATTTGCTTCAAGCATATAGCCTCATAAATACAATAGGAACATCACCTCATGTTTTAAATTGTGTCCTTTATCTATTTCAAAGTTTCCTAACAAAACTAGGAAATCTAACTGTGAGAAATAGCTCAATATGACAAAGTCACGTTATTCTTCACGTGCAAAGTAGGTAAGAACTTGTAAATGAAGTGATGTTTATTGTTTCTTCATTAGAGAAAATAGAATCTGCCTGAACATAACAGTTAAGGTTTCCCAGTAAAGACATGGTCCACCTTCTGCTGCTAAATCCTAATTACTCATATTCAGTGTGCGCAGTTGAACTGACAAAATGGAAATGAGAAAAGAAAGCTACTTGGATGGAAGAGAGCAAAATATTTGGAGGTCCAAACTCAGAAGTCAATAGGTTGAAGGATTGATTCTAAAGTATAAGTCAAAATGAGCTAGAATAAAAAGCAACCCTCCCAAAACTTAAGCAATATGAGAAGGCTGGCTCTATCCAATGTTGTCCAAAGATTTGGAGGTCAAAAACATGTAAATACTTTTGGACCAGAGAGAAAATGTAAAAATCCTAAAACTATTTTTGTAGATGTAGAATATAAGCCTTGATTATCTAGTTACGATAAATAGTTTGTATGGGAAATTTAAAAAATATACCATCTATTGCACCACTTGGGAAATCAAATAAATAATAAATTGTACTTGGAATTTCTGATTTAACAGGATGAACATGACTACACATTACATTTGAAAATGAAGTCGTATATGTAAACACCAAGCTGGGTAGGGTGGAATACACCTGCAATCCCAGCCACCTAGGAAGCTGAGGGAGGAGAATCACAAGTTTGAGGCCTCCGTAACTGTATTAGTTACTTTTCTAGAGACGAGAGTGTACAAAAGAGAAGATTTAATACAGGACATTTACACAGTACAACATTCACACACATGTGCCAAATGCAGAAAGAGTATACAACATTTATCTATGCCCTGGAGACCTGAAAGACCCAAACTAGGGCGGAGAGCCCACGGCACTGTCTCATCTAAGTCCGTGTCTTCACTAAAAGTCTGAGGAAATATATACTAGAGCCAGGATATGACACTTACAGTGGAGATGAAGACCAGAGCGCCCCTGAAGCGAACAGCAGCCATCCTTAATGACAGCAAGGCCCTGAGTTCCTTTGGCGACAAGAATAGCTGAGTTCCTTCAGGGAAACCAGCCACAAACGAGCTTCTGGGAAACAGCCGGCCGCCATCTTCTGCTCCCGTTCTCCTTTGTGTTTTGTCAGCAACAATCCTCAGGTGGATCCTCTACGCCCAGAAATGCATCAACTCAATCCAGCTGGGTGTTCCTGCTCATATTGACCACAATAAGTCCACCACACTCACCAACTTAGTGAAATCCAATTTCAAAATTAAAAAAATAAATAAATAAAAGAACTGATGATGTAGCTGAGTGGCAGGGTGCCTGACTAGTAGGCGTAAGACTTTGGGTTCAATCCCCAGGCCCACAATCAACAAAATAGAAAATTAAAATACATAAATACTGACACCAGGAAAGGGTAGAAAAGAAAGCAGGACATTATATTATCCCAGTGAAATAGGAGTAGCGTGTGGCTAAGGCTGGCTGGCAAGGGAACGTGACCTGGGCAATGGCCTGCACCTGATGTTAGCTTGAGGCGTGATTTTCAAGCACGAGCCCTCACCTGGACTGCAGGAAGTTCTCATGAGTTTCCACGAGGACTCCTTTTGATAAATAGTAGCAACACCTGAAGCAAGCGCATCTTCTTTTCTATAGTAAGGGGCCCTCTTCTCTACCGGGCCACCAGGAAGGAGCTCTTCCTTTTCTTTCCTATGGAAGATGATGGCTGCGAACCCAGCACCGCTGCCATCATGCCTTTCTCGTGGTAACCCCTACCGTGCCTTTTAGGCCCAGTGCTCATTTTACTGTTTCTGTAGTTATGCTCAATTTTATTGCTATGCTTAATTTTCCTTTTTTTCTTTTTGCTGTATTTTTAAATAAAACTTTGGAACTACTTTTTGTCCCCCTCATTCAATTCTGTGCTTGAGGAGTATCCAGGAATACCGGAACCTGTCCGATAACACCAGGACTTTGGAAAAGGCAGGAATAACCAATCGCAACAAATCCAGCACTGTGTTACCATTTGGGGAAGATGTAGAGACTCAGTGTGAGCATGAATGCGTCTTCCAGGGAAGGAATAATCTACTCATCTTTCTGCCCTATGGCTGATGACATCATTTTGTCCCTTTTGTGAGAAGTCATCAAGATAGGCACTTTGGATTTGTGCACTTCTCGGTATATTCTCCTACAAGAAAAATAAAATTAAGCAAGAAGCATGTCTCTCATGCTGCATAAAACCTCCCTACATTTGCCACAGCTTATGATACACACTTTAGGTGACAAAACTAAAAATGCAAGCACAGAAGCAAAGAGTAAGCCTAAGATGCAGAGCTGAGTGTCCTCCTGACCGATCTACAGGCGGAGAAGTGGGAAAGGCCATTAGGAAGCACACAAACAGTTTACAAAGAGTGTCAGGTGGTGAGTGGTGTGAACATCACTTTGGTCTGTTAGACAATTTCCTTGAAGTGTAAAAGAAACATTGTATGATACAAAGATGAATGAGCTATTGGTGCTGAAGTACCAAATTCAGTATTTAGAGGAAACTCCCACTGACTATCAAGAGAGAAAGCACTTAATCAAGACTACAAAGTACAATGTTAAGACAGATGTTTGGAAGTAGACCCTAGAGACAAAAGAGGGAGTTGTGCATTTTCAGCCTCCATCTTCATCTGACTTCTCTGACCGACTTTTGCTTGTGAGAAAGTACAATCACTGAAGAAGTTGGAGTGAGTCCCTGCGGGTACGCCCACTTCAGAAGAGTGATCCTACGAGCTAATGTGCCCCTCTAACAATCTCACATCACCAGGATGTGTGGATTAATAAGTTAATATGTACCGAGCACATACACCATTTTAGATCCAGGATTCGTCACTCTGCAGCTGTTTGCCTCTTTGTGAAAGGGTGTGCTTATTTTTTAAAGCGACAGATAAATGTCATGTATGTTTATGGTGTACAGGCTGATGTTTTGAGACATTTACATCCCGAAGAATGGCGAAATGGGGCTAATTAACATCTGCATCCCCTCTTGCTGTGGTTTGAATGTATCTTGCAAAGGTCATGCACTAGAAATTTTATCTCTAATGGGATGGTGTTGGGACGTGGGATGCAATAAGTAATTAGGTCATGAGGACTCTACTCTCATAAATGGAAAAATGTCATTATTGTGAGAATGTGTTTTTATAATGCAAGCCTCTCTGTCTCTCTCTTTCTGTTTCTCTGTCTCTGTCTCTCTGTCTTCCCCTCTCCCTCCTATTCTTTTGCTTTCTGCTGTGAAATGATAAAGCCAAAAGAAACTAGATTTGGGCCTCTCCACCTTCAAAATCTAGACTTTAAGAAATTAGTTACTTCTCTTTATAAATGACTCAATCCACGTTATGCTGGTATTGAAGCATGAGGCAGACACAAATGACTCACCTATGTAGCATTTTTGTGTGATGAGAAGACTCAAAATCTACTATTCTACCAACTTGCCAGCAGAGACTACTGTTATTAACCACAGCCATCTTGGTGTACAGCAGAGCCCTTGAATTTATTGCCTTTGTCTAACTGAAATGTTTCCTCTGGCCCCCAGTGATTATCTCCCTCCACCCACGTGGTAAGAGGATGAAGTGGAATCTGTGGCATGAACACCCTCCAGGTGTGCAGAGTGTGGTTTGCAGAGGTGAAGTTGCTTAGAACAGGCGCTTGGCAGGAGAATTGTTATGGTTTGATTGTGAAACGTCTCCCAAAGGCTGACATATCAAAGGCTTGGTCCCCAAAGCAGTTGTATTTAGAGGTAGGACACTTGGGAAGTGATGAAGGGATGAAAGGATGAAGGGCTGAAGACTCTGCCCTCATCAAATGCATTGGTACGGCCATAACTTGCGGACACAACTGGGAAGTGGTGGAGAGTGTGGGAAGCAGAGTCTAGCTGGAGGAAGTAGCACACAGAAGACATCTCCAGAAAGGAAATATGGGGACTTTGGCACTTTCTTCCTCTCTCTCTCTGCCTCCTGGCCACCATGCCCTTCCACCATGACCTTCTGCCCCGCCACTGGCCCAAAATGACAGGGCCATGGGATAGTGGACTGAAACCTCTACACTCTCATGAATCAACATCAGAATCTCTCCTTTACGGTGATTTTCTTCTATATTTTGTTGCAGCAAGCAGAAGTTGACTGGCAGGCGTTCTGATTCCAGACCACTGCTGAGAACTGCAGTGATGTGCCAACTCTGCATGAGGAGAAGGGAAGAGGCAAGTGCCACGGGGTTTAGAGCCTCATTTTCTTCATGCTGAGACGCAAACATCCTTCACATCCATATAGCCCTGGAGGAACCATGAGGGGCATGTATCTATTTATCTCCCATGCAAAGAGATACTCCTGAGCCATGGTGGGCCTCCTGGGTACACAGACACCCGCGTCTCCCACCCAGAGAGATGGTCCTGAGCCGTGCTGGCCCTCTCAGGTGCACAGACATCCCCATCTCCCATCCAGAGAGATGGTGTTGAGCCGTGGTGGGCCTCTCAGGCGTACTCACACATTCGTCTCCCGTTCAGAGATGCCCCTATGTCCTGCACCTGAGCTAAGCCCACTGGCCCTTCTAAGTGAGCATGCTTATTTATCTCAGGGATGGATATCACCTAAGCGCATCCTGGCCATGTCCTCCTGAGCATTCTTGTCTATGGGAACTATGAATGAGAAGATCTTGTTTTCTTGCTGCTGGTTTTGCAATTATGTGCTGCTAGTTTTGCTGCTAGTTTTGCAATTGAACTTCAATTGTCCACCTTCCCAGGCATGCAGAGCAAGTGGTCTCTGCAGGCGAACATCTGGCCAACAACAAGAGAAGGGAGGGATGAACCAATATGATAGGAAGAAGAGAAAGATACCCGAACAACTTTCAGGGTTTCTGTGTCCATCTCGACCTGAGCATTCTGGCTCCATGAGGCAAGAAATTTCTTGTTCAGATGAAACCAGTCTACGTACACTAATATTTGTCTCTTATAGCCCCCTCCCATGGCCTGACCAATGTAATCCTAATAAATTAGAAGGTGCTGCCCTTTGGTATACACATTTACAGTATGTTTCAAGCAGACTTTTAAAAAAAAATTCCCACTGTCAATGAAATTGTGTGGTTCCTTTCTCTTCTACACAAAATGCACTTTAATGTATTTTAATCCTAAGGAGACATAGAAATTTGAGTACACACTTTAGAGAAAAGAGGGAGCCAAGGGAACCACGAAGATTCAAAACAAGTTTAAAAGCACAACCTACTTTCCAAGAGCAGAAATTAAAATGCACAAGCCAACTTGCTGCACAAGTCTTACAAAGCTCAAGTCACATCATTACCGTGAGTAGCTGAATGAAAACAGGTAGTTCTGAATTAAAGCCTCCATTATCTGTATCTCTGTGAATGAAATCACTCTCCTACACACACAGCAATATTCACCCCGAGAGGGCAGGGATTTTTTGTCTTTGTGTGCATTGTGACATAATACCTCATCTCTGGACCATGTTTTCGCATAGTAGGTATTCAATAAACACATGTCAAGTAAATGAATAATATGTGATTCTCAAAAGATTCCTCATTTCCGTCAAATAATTCATGAGTTCTGCAACACGCTGTTTTGGTTTGAATATGCTAGGACAGACATCCCGTGTCCTTGAAGAACTCACCTTCCAGGTGGACATAAAAGGTACACATATACGATGCGCATGCATTTATAAACATATGAGATTATCTTGGCAAAGTGCAAGAAAGGTAGTAAGACTTGCATGGTCCAGCATGCAAGGATGTGAAGCCACTGTAAACACATTATTAGAGTTGCCACGGGCTTGGAGCAGAGAGATTTAGAGTGTTGTACAAAAGAGAGAAAGCAAACCTTAGGATAGAGATCAGGAGGAGAGAGGAGAAATGCAAAGAAAAAGAGGAGGAGGAGGAGGAGGAGGAGGAGGAAAAAATGGTCAAGGAGGAGGTAGAGGAGAATGTGAAGGAGGAGGAGGAGACTATACCTCGGGAGTAGCAAATTTTTCTTTTCTTGGCTTAAAAATGATGAGAGATAATAAAGTTTTCATGTCAGCACAGAATGATACGAGGAAGGCAAAAGAAACAATTTTGCATATTAGGGAGAAACAATGCATAATATCAAATTAATGCCTAAGGGGAGAATAATTACATGAAAGTATCATTGCTTGTGTTTCCTTTTCATCCGAATTCTCTCCCCCATGGGCCTACGGTGAAGTCTATGTTCTAAATTGAGTTTAATATTTATAACCAAATGCATCAAAGTTTGTTCTGCTTCCATTAAGATTGTGCTCTTTTCTTTAAGATCACTATATATTTAATTTCAACATGAATTAAATGAGTGGAACTCTTTCAGGTTAGTGCACTTTACCATGAATTATAATGTTTGCTCTATTAGAAAGCAAGGCGTTGTGTCAGTCCTCTTGGGGATAACTCAAGAGATAATTACTGCTCCTAATGAGGGATTTTTATAAAGGCACTAATAGCAGATGTGCTCTTGATCTCCTCTAAAATAAAGGAAAAGTAGAGAGGCAAATGGATTGTCTGTGAGACGACCCAGAGTGGCTGACTCTTTCCCAGGCGACGATCACCCTGGACCCAGTTACCCCTTCTCTGAGAAGGAGGCACGAGGCACAGACAGAATTTCCCACTGGGAGGCCAACGTGCAAGGTGCACTGACTCACCGCTGGTGCCCAGGCAAAAGGTTGTTCTTCACTCCAGAGTCACCAGTCCCCTGCCTTGCCATCTCTCCCCCCAAGGCCCACATCCCTTCCCTGGAGTCTGTATAGAGAGAAACAGGAAGGGCTGGAATTCCATCCCAGAGTACACATCTCAGTGTGACCTCTGTCCAGCCCAAGGTCACCTCTCCATGGGATGCTGAGCCACTGAAGGGTCTGCCTGTCACTCTGCCAGAGAGCCCCGGTCTGCCTAGAGTGACATGTCACATTTTCAGGAGTGTTTTGCCCAACAGAGAAATAAATCAGAATTATTAATAAGATACAGTTTGGGGAGAGACTGAGTAGACAAATGCAAGACTATGATCTATGCTTGTAAAGCATTCTGTGTGGAAAATGCAAAGACACTGTGTGTGAACCTACTAGGATGAAACCTAAGGTTATCGTCAAGAGAGATTTCGGTACTTAGTGCTGTCTACTATGAATTTGAGTATATAACCATTAAACAAGGAAATATTAGTTTACTTATTAGCCCATTTCTTGGACAATTATGTATACATTCATATAAATGGCATATAAATAGTTTTTCTCACAATCTCTGGATGCTGGATTACCTCACTTAACTAAAACTGGAAAAGATATTGCTTTTATTATGTTAGATGTACTCAAATGATTTATCTACATGTATCTGTCTATCTATATACATGCACACGTATGCATATAAAGTACTACATATTCAAAGCATTACTTATATGACATATACATAATATAGTACAAAACAAACATCATAATGCTATACATATGCATTGTGATAACATATGATCCATAATATATCAGTATAGTAATTTATAACATAAATCTCCTGATTGATAGATGATTCATAGACCTATGATAGATAGATGATAGGTAGACAGGCTTAGATAGAGAGATGACTGATAGAAGGATGATATATAGAATATGATGGATAGCCAGATTAGATGATAGGTTAGATAGAATAGATGATAGATAAATAGAGAGAGAGACAGATAGACAGACAGACAAACAGGTGGGCAAGCAGGAAGGCAGGCAAGCAGACGGACAGATGGATAGATGAGATACATACACATTCATTCCTCAAAGTCTATGGTGGATTATTTCCAAGACCCAGCTTGAATACTAAAATCTGTATATGCTCAAACCCCTTATAAAAATAGGATAGTATTTACACATAACCTACACACATCATCCGAAATACTTTGAGCCATCACCAGATAACTCCTAATAACTAATGTGATGTCCATGCTTTGCAAATAGTTGTCATATTGTATTGTCCAGTGAATAACAGCAAGAGAAAAGTCTGTATATACTCAGTAGGGAAGATTTTTCTAATACTCTCAATCCACAGTTTGCTGACTCCACAGACATGGAAGCCACAAATATGGAGAGTCGACTATATAACACAAGCGTTTGAATGTGAAATTCAGCTTTTCTTGTGTAACATCTTGAAGTTCTTTGCTTAGTGTTTCACCATTTTTGCCCATAGTTCAATCAAGGACAAGTTTATACCCCTATTATTCTCCATACACTGAACCAATATCTTCCTCTCAGCGCTTTAGCCAATGAGAGTCACAGACATGAAGAGAAAAGTCTAATAAAAATGTCTTTCTTCTTATTTTATTTTTAGTAGTTCCAGAGTTGTAGAAAACTTTAAATCCTCCCTGAAGCTAAAGAAATGCTTTGTCGTGGCCTCTGCTGACCTCATTTCCACATTGTGTCTTCCTTTTGAGTTCTCAACAAGCACAGTTAATACTCTGCACCAAAGAAAAAGAAGAAGAAGGGAGAAAAGGTAATTTGTTCACTCTTTTTGTTCTACAGACATTCAGTGAATCTCTGGACAAGTTTTAAAAATTCATATACTCTTGAGGCAGACCTTCCTGTGACAAAGTCGAGCAGATATTTTGAGAGTGGTAAGAAAAGAAAACTAAAGCACACAGAATTATACACTGAAGATAAATCTCAGTAAGATGCAGATGAGAGCCAGTCATGGTGGCTCATACCTGCAATACCAACTACACAGGAGCCTGAGTGAGCAGGAATGTCACTTGAGCCTAAGAGTTTGAGACCAGCCTGGGCAACATAGCAAGTCCTCAAAAAAAAAAAAAAATCTCAAAAAGCCTCCCCCCCCAAAAAAAAATACAGGTAGAGTAAATTAGCAACTTGTGTTAATTTACAGTGATAAATAAATTTCTAAGAGCTCTGTTATAGTCGAATGCTTGGCTAAGAACTGATGGGCTTTGAGGGAGTGATTGGAACGTGAAGGTTCTGGCTTCTTCAGTAGATGAATCCACAACCAATTTCATAATTTGATGGCATTATTGGGAGGTGATGGAAACCAGAGGTAATTTTGTCCTAGTTGAAGACAGTGGATTAGAGACAGCTGACAGTGGGGAATGTGTCTGATCCCTGGCCACTTCCTCTTGGTCGCTTTCCCTCCTTCTCTGCTTCCTGGCTGGCACGAGGTGAGCAGCTATCCTCCGCCACACCCTTCCGCCCTGCTCTTTCTGCCTTGCCACAGGACTAAAATGAAACCAGCTGATTTTGGACCAAAACCTTTGAAACCATTGTCTGAATTAAACCCTTCCATCTTTAAGTTGCTTTTCCCAGCGATTACAAACTAACTAACACTAACTCATGAACAGGTTTCGAAAAACCTCTATCAGTGGACTATGTAGACATCACTTATTGAGAAATATGATTCTGCTTCCATGGAAAGCCAGCTCCGAAATAACACAGCAGACGATTTCTTTCCATTCACAATTCAGTCCAGGTAATGTGTACATCCTCGCTGTGTCCCATCAGCAAAAAATATGAGGAAATCACTGAACCTCCATCACCTTCCCCACCAGAATTGGCTTAACTCTTTTGAAAGAGCAAAAGAGAAGAAGAGCAAACGTCAAGACATGGAATCCTCTTCAGCTCTTCCCTGTATCACTCCTTCATTAGTGGGCACCTTTCCTTAATCATATCTGCTTGCTTACCAACTAAACTAAGAAGAAGAGGAAGCACACACTTTGACCCTACAAGGGGACTGGGATCTCAGCTTGGTATTCCTATTATATGATTTAGAGGCTCATCTCTAAATGCTGATCCTGGCTGCATTCTGACTGTCACTTTAAAATAACAGCTAACACTAATGGAGCCCTAGCCACACATCAAGCATCATTCTCTTTACAGCACAAGTAGAATCTTGCTTAATTCTTCACACATTCCCTTCATGGAGTTGCACTGTTTTCTTCATTCGAGGGCCCTGAGGCACAGACACGCAAGAACTTGCCTACCACCACGAATCCAGGAATGGCAATGCTAGAATTAAAATCTGAAATCTGCAGAACTGTGATTCCCTCAGATGTTTCCCTCCTTAATCCACAGGGCTGTGAATACGCTGCCTTATCTGGCAAAAGGCATTTCGCAGGCAATATTAGGGTTGCTGTCAGCTGGCTTTAATTAAGATGGAGAAATTTTCCTGGTAAATTCAATGCAATCATCTGAAAATAGAGGCAGAACAGAAAGTCTGAGAAATTCAAAGCACAAGAAAGCTGTGGTGTGGTATTCCTGGTTTTGAAGACAGAAGTGGATATTGGCTGAGGAATTAAAGGGATCTATGGAAGCGAGGGATAATCCCTGAGTAAAAGCCATTGTATTAGTTACCTTTCTGTTGCTAAGACAAAATATCCAACATCCACAAGTTCAAGGAGGATGGGTATATTTTGACTCATGGCTTCAATCCATGGTCAGCTGGCCCTAAAGATGAAACAATATAGAGGAAGGGCATGGAAAAGGAAAGCTGTTCAACCCATGGCAGCTGGGAAGCAGAGAAAAAACAAGGAACTAGAACCAAAATACACTTTTCCGGGTCATACCCCCAGGGACCCACCTCCAACAATGCCTCACGTTTTAACAGCATGTGAACTACTGAACACATCAACAAATTAATCCTGTAATAAGGACAGTACTACCCTAACCCACAATCCCATTACCTTCCGAAGGCATAAGACTTTGAGAGGCGTATGAGAGCTAAAACACAACAGCCATCAAAAGAACAGAGATTTTACCTCTGAATGACACCGGGGCACATTCTCCCTTCTGATCCCAGTCCAGCCAGCTGATTCAGTTCTGCTTTATGAGACCCTAGACAGAGAATTCAGCTAAGCATCCTTGGACTTTGAACTGTAACATAACACATTGGTGTTGTTTTTTGCTGCCACGCTGGTAGATTTGCTATGCAACACAAGCACTAGAAAACTAACAAAGAAATCTCAGCAAATCACTTGCAGAATGGTTGTTCCTAATGCAGATGCTCCTACCAGCCCCATCTTGATATTGAAAGGTATATTTGACGCAGCAGGATCTTGGTTGCTGCTCCATATTTCTTCATTGTTACCAAAACAAACAATAAAACAAAATGAAATTCTTACCTCCTCCTTTCTCTTACATGCTCATTTTCCAAGACCAGCCCTTTTTGTTTTGCAGAGCAAAAAAAAGAATTATGAAACTTTCTAACTTCAGTCGCTGTCTTGCTTTCCTCCATCAAGGATAACATTAAAATCTCATATTCAATCATTTTGTCTCCTTGGACACCTTGTCCTGGGTCTTACCAAAATTGATATATCTCCTATGAATTTTCATGATGGTCTTCCAAAGGAATCATAACCTAGCAATTTCCTTGCCTGAACCTCTGGCTGTTCACTGGAGACACTTTTTTCTCTCTCTACACTATTTTTTGTGAATAAAATAGAAATATTTGAGATGTATGTTTAGAGCACTGTGTATGTGTTTCGTTTCTACAACACATTTTCATTCAATTTCTAATAAAATCCAGGCTTCTTACTGTGACGCTCGAGGACTCTCTCATCAGCTGGTCCCTAATAACACCCACTACCTCATTACTGTCACTCCGTCTATCACCCATCACCTTCTAGACAAGACCGGTTTTTCTATTAATCAGTCAGCTGCAGTGACAGCCAATAAACATTTGTAGAATTGATTTGCTTACCACGAAGGCAATCAATTGGGAAAATCCTCTCTGCTCCCAGGGCTTTTTTTCCCATGACTCAGCTAAAGAGAAAATGTTCACTCTTTGAACTACTAATTCTTTGAGCCCTTGTGATGTGTCATACCACATTTGTGCAGCAGAGGCGTTCATTTTAGCATCGACTCTGTGGACCATGGAGATTGTTGAGGAAAATGAAAGCACGTCTAAGGACTCGACCAACAAAACAGTTGTCGTACAGTAGTTAAACTACGATAATTTAATAATAAATATGGCAGGCATATTGCAAAGAAACTATAAGCTCTGCTTCAGTGTTCAGTCCATAGACAGATGTTCCAGGGAGACTCAGGAGACCCTGGTCACCTGAGTTTTCTATCTTGAGCTAAGTGGGCTGGTACCTGGATGATGAAGTGAGTTCCTTTCAAAAGTATGTGTCTAAGCACCAAGACATTAGCTTTACACACACAAAAGTCTATGGAACAATCACCAATATCTCTAAAGTATATTCCTTTTATGGCATTTTCATACTATTTAATATTTAATCTCTACTTGTCATAGGACTTAAGAATCTTACAAGTGACCTACATCAGATTCAGTTTCTGACCTCTTGTGAGAGCGTTGTAAGAGATCAAAACTGATCAATACATTACCAGGCTCCTTATGAGGATCCAGAAGGAAAAATTTTAGCCTCTCAGATTCACCCTACAAATGCATGTTCTACACAACACTCGCACCACTAATTTGATGAACCATCAGAGGTCCAACAAAATCAGAGGTTGATCACCAAACAGCACCGGAGACTACTCTATAAGAGACAACAGGCTAAGGAAATGTTCCTGAGTAAAAAGCAACAAAATGCAGGATGTGCTCTTGGATTAGAATTATTCAGTGATATATAATACAGAAGAGAAATCGACAAGGTTTAAATACAGGATGTGGAATACTGTATCAAGGTCAAATTTCTTGAGTTAGATTATTGTACCCGTTATGCAGGAGGACGTCTTTGTTCTTTCTTTGTTCTTTGTAAGAAACACACACTGAAATATTTATAAGTAAAGGGGCATGGTACATGATTTACATTTAAATGGCCAAGAAAGAGACAGGAAAAAAGAGTAAGAAAATGGGGCAAAATGTAAACAATAAGTAAATCTATATAAAACACATACAGAAATCCTTTATACCATTTTTGTAACTCTTCTACAAGTTCAAGAGAATGTTAATCTTTTCCAAAATATTCAATGTTGCCCTGTTGAAGCATTTATCAGCACAGACAAATTAGTTTCTGCATGATGAGATATAAAATCTGGTACTGACTGTGCACTGAAAACACAAAATATTGAGGCATCATCTATGAAGGAAGATGTTAGTTTTAATTCAAATGATGAATACTCATTTAATAGACCACAGAGGGTTTGGGGATTTAGTTCACATGGTAGAGCACTTGTCTAGCAAGTGCAAGGCCCTGAGTTCGAACCTCAGCAGCCCCCTCAAAAAAAAAAACAAATTAAAAAAAAACAGACCATAGAAATCAACTAATAGGAGGTTATAGAACTGCAAAAACAAACAAACAAACAAAAAAACAAAAAAAACCCGTTTTCATTGTATTTATTTTACCCTTTAGTTTCTGGTTTCATGAGAGTCAGTATCCAATATGTTTCAATTACCTCGTTCAAAAATTCCTTTGTAGTATATTTAAACGTGGTTGAAGATGCTGATCATCTTTTCCATTATGTTTTCCATTCTTACAGAAAAGAACCAGATACCAAAACTTTTCCTCCTGGTTTTCATTATTGTTCCTTTCCTTCTAGATTGACATTTGCCTGTAAAAGATTATCTTTCAACTTAAGAAAATGTATTTGACAAAGTCATACACTTATAAAAAAATACAGACAGAGAACAAAGTGATAGAATACAGTCCTGATTTTGTGAAATCAAAAAAATTAGAATTACAGCTGCTCAGTTTTCCCAAAGTCTTACAATTTCCATACTCATTTCTTCCAAAGAATAGATACTTGGAAACCAACTATATTCCACAACTACAGATAGCCACTGAAAGGTTTTAAAGTTAAGGAAAACCTCTGTTGGTGTGTGGTTATTTTTTAATAACTAGCCATGCAAAGACTCTTTGGCCATGGATCATGTTTTGCAGCTAATCGTTTTGATCCTTCTTTCTTCCCATCTGTCCCATTCATCCATCCTATGAATCCTCTAGCCCCAGACTATGTATAGGTGGATTAGAAAGGTTAATTTAAATTCAAATCCTTCATAGGGGTAGGGAAAAAATTTATGAACAGAACCCAGACTGCACAGGAAACAATACAAAGAATCAGTGCTTGGGACCACATGCTATTAAAAAGCTTTTGCACAGCAAAAGAAATCACCAATAGAGCAGGGCGAAAACCCACAGACTGGGAAAAAATTTTTGCTAGCTATCCATCGGACAAAGATCTAACATCGAGAATATACAAAGAACTCAAAAAAATTAAACCTCCCAAATTTAAAGACCCAATCCAAAAATGGGCATCTGAAATGAATAAACATTTCTCAGATAAAGAAATTAAAATAGCAAACGAATATATGAAAAAGTGTTCAACATCACTAGTCATTCGAGAGATGCAAATCAAAACAACGTTAAGATTCCACCTCACTCCAGAAAGAACCGCATATATGGAAAAATCAACCAATAATGAATGCTGGCGGGGCTGCGGGGAAAAAGGAACCCTCCTCCACTGCTGGTGGGAATGTAGACTGGTCCAGCCACTGTGGAAATCAATATGGAGATTCCTCAAAAAACTACAACTGGAGGTTCCATTTGACCCAGCTATTCCTCTACTGGGGATCTTCCCAGAAGAATTAAAATCATCATACCACAGGGACGTATGCACCACCATGTTCATAGCAACACAATTTGTAATAGCTAAGTCTTGGAAACAACCTAAATGCCCAACAACCAATGAATAGCTAAAGAAAATGTGGTTTTTCTACACAATGGAGTACTACACAGCCATAAAAAAGGACAAACTAGAGTCATTCGTATATAAATGGATGTTCCTTGAGAACATACTTTTAAGTGAAATAAATCAGACACTCATGAGTACACATCGAATTGTTTCTCTGATATGAGAAACCATAACTGTAAATAAGGACAAAGAGGTGTAACAGATATTATATAAAAGGAAGATAATATACAAAGGAGAGGAGTACTAGAAAGAAAGAAGGGGAAAAGCAGAAAGGCAACAAAGTAAAGAAAAGGGAAAGGGAAAATATGGAAAATTATGAGTAAACCTGCTGTAAATAGGGAGAGAAGGAACAGAGGGGAGGGGTGGGGAAGAGAGGGGAGAACCAAGAGGGGGAGAACCAAGATGCATAGGTACAAAATAAATGTGATGAATGTGACCATTGTATGTAAAATGTACCAATACATGTTCTTGGTTTAAAATAAATAAATGAATAAATAAATTCAAATCCTTCACCTTCACTTTTGCTGGCTTATCTTGTAAAAGTTTTAACCTTGGTTCCACATCTATCCGTGAATTCCATTTGTTTTCTGACTTATCAATAAAGAACTAAAATATTTCTAGATTTTCCTGTGCCAGGATGCTTTTCAATCTTTCCTATCCTCAAGATTCAGGTTTCATCTTAAAATGCTTCTGTATGAACACAGCAATCAAATCGTCTCCCAGGTTGGATAGAAAGACTCTCATGCTGGTATCTAAACGAAAGGATTGAAAAGCAATAAATAAACCATCACTTGTTTTGTAAGGCCAAGAGGATAAAACTACCAGTGGATGGGAAATCATATTTATCATACCAAATCCTAAGCAAAAGAACTATAGTTAAAACAACCATGGCTGTAAAAATAGAAGAAACCTCAAATGTGTTTCTCCTAAAGTTTACCTTTATCTACTATGTGATATATTAGATGTTACACTCACAAGTTTAATGTTCCCTTGGGGGTAAAAGTACTGCTATGCCCTAAATTTAAAATTTTCATGCATTTTGTATATTGAGTGTTCTCTTGTCTCAGTTTTCACTTAGAGTCCCACTTATATTAACAAAATAAATCAGATCTTACAGGTATACCGGGGTTAGTGAAGAGCTTATTTTCTGTAGTCTATGATTTGTAGCTCAGAAAGTATGGAAGAACAATCATCTTTGACTTAACACTTCTTTCCTAATACGAAACATGAGCCAATGCCCTGCCAGTGGGCTGCACCAAGGATGCGGCCAGAAAAGGACAAACCAGATTCTGCCTTTAGGGATTAAAGATTTGGTCCTAAAGTGATTTAGACTTACTCACTTTTGAATATGACTCTGTTTCTTGAAACAGGACACATAAACTTGAAGGCTAATTGGAGAAAGACAGCAAATGATCTCAATAAAATTTTTTTTTCAGAAAAAGTTAACCTCATGACTGTCTAACAGATATAAAATGAGTATGTATTAAAGATTTTGTTTGATTGATGAGGAAAGCAGACATCGCCTCCACGTTTCCTTTCAACAGATTATAACCTCTGTCTACTTTCCTCATTCCCCCACCACTGAGACCACCATTGCCTCTGCCACCCTGTAGTGGGCAGTATCCATCAATTACCTGCAGTTTAAAAATAGAAACAAA
Source organism: Hystrix cristata (assembly GCA_004026905.1). Lineage (NCBI taxonomy): Eukaryota > Metazoa > Chordata > Mammalia > Rodentia > Hystricidae > Hystrix > Hystrix cristata. The sequence continues at coordinate 101,861 of PVJO010004072.1, forward strand.
AGAGCTCAGATGATGAACTGCGGCAAAGACAGATATTTGATAGAGAACGCATAGATTTTTAATGAAATACAATTTTTTCTAGGGGTTGGTAAAAGCAGAGACAAAAAATACAACCAGAACGATGTGCGGATCCCCTTTACTGCTTTGGAGTCAGTAAATGAGCATTTGCCTGTGAACACGAATGTACCTTAACACAGCTTAATCAACGGGGCCCACAGAGTCAAAGCCCTGGCCATCTCTCACCCTCACGTGAGAGTCCCCAGCTTCACATCATTGCCTTAGGTCCGTGATGGTGAGCCTTCTAGAGCTTTCGATGATAGAAACAGCCCACAGGGGCACACGTGCCTTAGGTTTGCCAACGCTGGCTTAGGTTGTTCCTGCCATAAAGAACCCATAGAACCCTTTACCTACCCTTCCCCCAACTACCACCACCCCAAGCCTGTGTTGTATGTTCCATTCTGGTCATCTGTTGATGGTCGCCATCGAATGCCACTTACATAGTAAAGCTTGATTCAATTTCCTCACTAAGGAAATCATTTTATCCTCTTCCAGATTCCCATAGACATTTATTACACCCTAATTTCATTTTCAGTGACTAATATATCTGCTTTACATTCCTTTCATCTGCACCAGGGCCGTTAGCAACAAGTTTACGTAATAGATATAACTTAATAATGTTTTGTGAGATGAATAAATGCATGCTCTTCATCCCTGTTCTGGGTTCTCTTTCGCCCCCGGATATCCCAAGCCTAGAAGGAATGTACAAGTTACTTTTCCAGGCTTTATGTTTGGGGAGACCAAGTTTGCTATCTGCCCTGGATAAGAACCGATTCTCCCCACCAAAAGCTCATTCATACGCAAACACACACACCTATGTCCTTCTGAGAAAATCTCCCCAGTGTCCCGGCATGCTATCTCTGGCAAACAAAACAGCATTAGAGTGTCCCTTCCAGACCTTTCTCTTTGGCAACGAAGAATGACGCAAGTGTATTCTCTCTAAAAGGAACTAGGAAGGAGAATTAGACACGCAACTCATGGGCAGCAAGGTCACACAGACATGTAAGGGAGAAAATAGTCCTGCTTGCAGACCCATTTGGAATTCATGAAAAGGGAAGGGGACCAAGAAATAGGATTAAAGTGTATTACAAACATGTGCCAACTCCCCACGAGGAATGTAATCACTATATTCTACAAATATGTAGTAATGTAAAAAAAAAAATTAAAACAAGAGAAAGAAAAGACAAGATTGGAGAAAGATGAGTTTCCCAAACAAAGTAAAAACATGACTGTCATATGGATAAAAAAAGAACACATATTAAAGATTTTATTTTACTCATTAATCAAGGAGAAGACCAGAACCACAACTGGTTCAAAGAGGGGAGGGATGCATAAATCATACAGAGCAAAGGAACTGAATTGCAAATCGAGAGAAATATATTGAATTTTTTTCTTTCTTTTTCTTTGGAACCAGTTGAAACTCAGTTGATCAAGACAGAGTTTGCGTATCTGTTGCCTGCAACTTACAGAGTGGTGAATAGCTCAAAGGCAACCGGGGGGGATAGAATAGGACATTCTGGAAATGGGTTTGAGAGACGGAGCATAATTTTTCATTGAAATACAATTTTTGGTTTTGTAGTACAGCCGTGTCGTGTGTGTGTGTGTGAGAGAGAGAAAGAGAGAGATGGAGGGGAGAGAGAGAGAGAGAGAGAGAGAGAGAGAGAGAGAGAGAGAGAGAGGCGCCAGTTTTCTAATATTGAAGCAGTACTTTGTTGCAGGCCTCAAGAGACCTACTTATACACCCTCTCCTGGGTTTCAGAAAGACTCTATAGAATTCTTGTAAAAAATTCTGTTTATCTTGATAAGCTTATGTAAGAGGTTTTCTGTTATTTGCAAACAAAAGTGCTTTTGATGAGATAGCGTTCATGTCTTCATAAACAAAACAAAAAAACAAGGGGACTTTCAGAAGACTTGTCTTTCTGGTGCAGGATTTCCAGAATTGATTTTGGTTAAATCAAGATCTGGGGCACCCTGGATCGATACTCACACATAATTTCGCAAACCTCCTGGGTACCTTGATGCCGTCTCGTGGTCCAGAGAGTCTTACGTAAGAGAAACAGTACGATAGTCAGAGATTACCATCCTGAGAACAAGGAGCAGGAATCACAACATCAGAATCATTGTGGAGAACGAGCAGATTAGTTGGAGGGCAGGTGTTCTGGTACAACAACACCAGCCTTCCTTCCTAACACCTGTGCTTGGAAACTGAGTGGATATTCCCTCAATATACTGCGCACCTGTCCTACCTCATCCGGGGTCCACCCCTCCAATTCCACCCTCCTGGGTTTCTCTTTCCGCTTCCGGAAGACTTCAGAATTTCCGAATCCTACCTCCAACCTCTGCCGCAGTTTTTTCCCCACAGCGAGACCCTCATTCCGTGTATGCGGACCTTTCGGGATGCACACTTTGCTAATAGGACTGCCCTTTCTTTTTAGGCTGCCATGGAGGTTCTTTTGGGCTACATTTCAGTTAGCAGGGGCCACGACTGCTGAGGAAATTTTGTTACCATTGCTAGGGTCCCTCCAAGATTAACCCAATTGTGGAAAAACACGTAGTGCCCAACAAGCTGTCGCGTGGTTTTAGTTCCAAAATGGTGATTCAGAACTGACCTTTGTTATAAACTCACTAGGTGAAAATTTTAAAATAGCATTATTTAAATAAATTTCGGCCACATCGCATCAATTTTTTAATGAAAACTCTAGCTACATTGCTACCTTTCGCTGTAGTGTGAACCCACTTTTAAAAGATATATTTAAAATTTTAATCATCTGTTCATTTCATTTTCCTTTATAGAGTGTTTTAGCTTCTCAATTCTTACTAATTACCCTGTGTCTTTGAAAGAGCCATTTAACTACACTTATTCTTTTCTCATGGACATGCTTGATAAAAATCCAAATAGGTGAAATGGTTTTTCATTAGTTAAATTAGAAGTGATTATCCTGCCCTAATTGATATACTTCCTTCAAAATAATAAATTTGAATTGAGAATATCAAATATAACTAGAGCTACATTAAAAATTCTGCTTAAATTCCTTGTATTAGTTGTTTTTCTAGAGTCAGTGGTTTGCAAGAGAGCAGACTTAATACAAGACAAATACAAGTTACAACATTCACAAGTTACTCAAATGCAAGAAGAGTGTAGAATGTCTATCTGTGCACTGGAGACCTGAAAGATCCAATCAAGGGCTGGGAGCCCACAGCACTGTCCCGTGTATGTCTGTGTCTGCACTAATTGGCTGAAGAAAGCTATACTGGACCCAGGATATGATGCTCACAGCAGAGATGAAGACCAGATCCTCCCCTGAAGCAACAGCAGCCATTCTTGATGACAACAAAGCCCCGAGCTCCTTCTGTAATGAGAACAGCCGAGTCCCCTTCAGGAGAACCAGCCGCAGCAGAGCTTCTCCTGGGAAACAGCCGGCCACCATCTTCTGCTCCCCTTCTCCTTTATATTGTGTCAGCAACAATCCTCAGGTGGATCCTCTACACCCAGAATCACACTAACTCCATCCAGCTGGGCGTTCCTGCTCCAGTTAACCACAATAAGGCAACCACATTCCTAGAACTGGGAATTTCCCTAGAAATAAAACTAATTCTATGGTGATCAAATGTTTTATTATTCTTTAGTTGTGGAGTCCATTTTTTGAAGTAAAATATGTCTGTCCACCAATCAAATGTAGTACGTAAGGCAAACAGAATCTCAGTTCATTTTATGCAGAGGAGAATTGAAATGTAGACACTTAAGTGACTCTTACTTGGATCTAATTGCCAAAGAAAAGATAAGAGCTCAGATAGCGTGACTCATACACTTTCTTTTTACCAATAAAGAGCGAAGCTTGCCAGTGTGAATGTGTGTGTGCATGTTCGTGTGTACACATGCATGCATGCCAGCATGCCTCTATCTAGCATCTCATAATACTTCTTAAATGGAAGGAGGTGTCTCATATTACTTAAATGGAAGTGACTAGAGCTTCACGTGAATTCTTCCTTTTGGCACTGGAAGACTCCTAGATGGTCTATGCCTTGGGTTTAGTACCAAGGTGGGAGAAGCTTACAGGGAGGCAAAGATGAGAACAGGATACAGAAGAAAAGGGTGCATTCAGCTCAAGAAAGGTCATGATGTGGGCGAAACACTCATTCATAAAAGATTTTAGAAGTAATTGTTGATGTGATAACTTTGACCAACCAGCAAAATCAACAGTCCTGATGTTTTTATGAAGAAAAACCGATCTCACTCCAGGAGTAACCGCAAAGACACGGCAAACCCGTCTGCACAATAGATATCTACAAGAGGCTTATGAACACTCGATACTGAATTTCATACATCCCAGAAGCACTTAGTTTCCTTTCGGTTGCTAAAGTAGGTAGGTGTTTTGGCAAACCAAACTGTGATGGTTAATCCTGATTATCAACTTCATTGGCTTGAGATATGGCCAAGGCTTTAGAAAAGCACACTTGTAGGTAAGTCTGAGTGGGTCATGGAGACATGACTTTCAAGGATATATCTGGTCCCTGTTCCCTTTATCTCTGACTCTTTCCCTGTCTCTGCTTCCTGGCTGCCATTAGGTGAGCATCTTCCCTCTGCCGTGCCCTTCCGCCTTTCTCTTTGTGCATTGGAGGCAGCTGACTGTGGGCTGAGACCTCCGAAACAATGAGCCAAATTAAAACTCTCCTACTTCAAGTTATGTGCATCAGGTATTTTGTTCTAGTAAAAGAAAGGTGACTGATACAAGGAGAGACCAAGCTGGGGCACTCACATCTCTTCTGAGTTTTGATTCCCTGCCATGCAGTCTATCATGTTGCCTTCCCCAAGTCTGTTCTGCAGGAGAACCATGACAGACACTTTCCCACAAAATAAATGAGAACACAGATGAGGTTTAAGCAAATCTCCCAGGGCATGAGAAACCAAACTTAGATTCAGTATGATAAAAGCAGACTCCAAGTCAGACAGGAGTCATTAGAATACCAGGGAAAATAAATAGAAAAATTCCCCCTAAGGCAAAGAAGCAACATCTTTTATTTAAATTCTAAAAAGAGTTGAATTTTCAAGTCTCCTCATGCATCCTGACTGAAAAAATGTGTTTCAACTACTGAGACTGAGAAAAATGAGAAATCTTGGTGATGCCTAATATTCCTATTGAATCACGTACAGTGTAACAACATTTCAGTTGGAAACAGACTACATTTACAATGGCGGCCCCATAAGATTATGCCACCAAGCGAGGTCTTGGCTGTTTAATGTAAGTGTGATGCTCACACATGGCAAACTTGCCTAATGCCACATTTCTCAGAAGGATCCCCATTGTTAAACAATGCAGGTTGTTAATAAATGTATAAAGGAGAGTTAGCAATATGGATCAAAAAAAATCCTAATTTTGCAGGGCCTTTTCCTCAGCAATTCCACTTCTGAAATTTATTCCACAGAGAGATAATCAGACAGATGCTCAAACACATTGTTTACATTATGTTTAAAATAGTGAAAAGCTGAGAAACAATCAAACGGTCTCCAGTCAGGTTGGTTAAACAACCAAAAGTACATTGAAGCATTAAGGAGCTACTTCAAATGAAGATGGATGGAGACAGACTACCTCAACTGTTGACTGTGATCAATGTTAGCAGTTTTTAATGGAAGTAAAGTCTCCATTCCTTAGCCCTAGTCGTGAGCCATGTCTTGTGCTAACACTGAACATGAATTCCGGCTCTGAATTCCAGCAGTAACCCACGAGTGAAACAGCGGTATTGTTAACATTTCACAAATGATTGCATAAAGGTGTGAAATAGCAGGTGACGTGTAAAAAACAGAGAAAGTATTTAAACTGAAAGCATCACAAAATGGGCTTCTGTTAAATGCGGGATCACTCCGGACAGAATACAGGAAAGTCTGAAGCGCTAAAGAATTTGAAGTAACAAGGTATCAGCCGTTGCTTAGTTACTCAGGTGAATCACAATTCCAATTGGTTTTTGGAACCATCTATCTACAGTCACTATGGTTCGCCATCCAGTTAATGGGTAGACTTGAACTCTGTGACGTGAAGCGCTGATGTCTAAACCTTGCAGTTTTTGTCTTCCGATGGCCGGTTTGGATCCAGCTCTGAGAATTTCTACACAGTCTAACCCGAGTGATACATGCAAGAACTTCAGAGAAACCACTATCATCTCTTTTAACTACTTCTTGTGAATTTAGGTCTGTTTCACCAAAGTAAGTCTGAGCCTCATGGGATGTTACACACAATGTAGACTCTACAAACTTGAGCCATTGTCCTGCATGCTAAGTAAAGAGACCTCACTGTTCTCTTTAAAATGTTCTCTTCCTTTTTCTTTCACTAAACAGATGGGGAGCATCGCGAATTTTTCTCTGTAATGTCAAACTGTGTTTGTTGAACAGTAATGACACTAGCTGCCTGGGAACCTTTATTAAACAATTTTGGAGGAAAACCAGATACATGATAACACAGCAGAATTGAGCAGCTCTCATTTTTCGATTCATACTTATGAAAAACTTATTATGAGTTAAATAATAACTACCCCCTGTGGAACCAAAAGAACATTATTGAAGTCTGAAGATGTCTGCTTCCTGAGATCCTCTGAGGATGTTAGGATTCATAATTTAAGGGAAGTGCAAACAAGAAAAATGTGCTATATCAAGAAATGACTAGTTTTATTATCAGAGTCAAAGTTTCTCTGAAAGGACCATTGTTTGATCTCTCAGATGAATCAGAAGAGGTCATCCTTACTTTAAAATATTTTGGCTAATACAGTAACATGCTAAAATCTTGTTACAAACAAGCTAAATTCTAGGGTATCTATGCCCTTCCACTGTTAGGGCATAATTTGTCTACCATCAACCCATTGCTTTGATCCTAAACTGCTTATTCTACTTGTTATTAAAATTGTGGGATTTCATTAGCCATTTTATAACCTACTATAATCTGTGTGTATCAATAAAAATGCCACTATGTTCAGGACAGCATGGTATTAGATTGGGGGGACAAATAGAAGCAAATTTTTCTACTAAATTAGGTATGGCCAACATAACTGTAGAATCTTTAGAAGAAAATAAAATCTGTGGTTCTACACTGAGATTTTTTTACATGTGTCTTAATATCTCTGTTCACTTAAAGAAATACTGGCAATTTTCTGGAATAGGTTAGTTTTCCATTACTGTTTAACAAATTACCTACAAAATTTAGTGGTTTAGAGGTCGTGATTACTGTGGGTTGAGAACCTGGGACCTAGCACCTGGGTGTCAGGTCCTGATCCTAGGGTGAAATTATGGGGTTCAACCAGGGCCGAGGTCTCATCAGAAAGCTTCACCAAGGCTGATCCTGTCTGAAAGTTACAGAGGTTAGCGCCAAGAGCCATCTGAAAGTCAGCCAGCCCCACACGACACGGATACAGTTGGCTGAAAAAATAACTCCAATCTGAATATGCAAAGAAAAGACTTGGTTTTAGTTTCTAAACATGGAGGATGATGTATAGAGATCTATACATAAAGAAAAACCTAAATATACTATGTGACGTATTCATGTATTATGTCATATCACGCTCCATTTTATCAGATTATGAACTAAATGAGGATCAACTCTAATCTCTTTGGGTAATAAGTGAGCGAGCTCATGGAAATCTTACAAAATATACTATGAGAAATATTTTAGCTTTGCTCACATATCCTCGTAGGGTTACAAAATGTAACAAAATTCTCAGCTGTGTGGTAATCACTCTATTAAAGCCCAGTAGTTCTGCTAACTGTCCTTCCTAAATACAAGACGGCTAGGGACTTGCACCAAATCAAAGAGTACCAATCCCAGTGAGAGGAAGTGGAAAAGAAGTTCTAGTTCTCAAACTGAAATATTGCAAATTTGCCAACACTAAAGCGACTCACCCATCAGAAGTAGCTATTAAATAGGGAAGGTAGAGGGGAAGAAATGTGTAAAGAAGATTTTAAAATGTTTGCTTTTCAACGCAGGGCTAGCCAAAACTTCCCATTTCCACAAAACCTACACACTGTGTGTTTGAATCTCCAGGATATCGGGTAGAATATAAAAATGCTGTTAAGTAGTTAAGATTATTTGAATGGCAATCGACTAAATCTGACTTCTAAAAAGTCATGGAATTTTAGGGGGAAAAAAAGGTGAATTGTTTAGCTATGAACTAATTTCACGTGAATTAAATAATTTCTCCTCAATATCAACCTTTGACGTTATTTTTAGATCAAGGAAGTTACCTTCATGGAACAAAACCAAATATATTGGATAACAGATATCTCAAGAAAGGTTTCAACCAGACTCTGTGTACCCTAGAAACTGGTGTTATTGATACATTACACCAACATGTGTCTTAGGTTGTCATATTATGTTTGGATCAATCTGATGATTTGTTGTTTACTACACTATTGAAATTGATCCGTTTGTTTAAAACAAGCTCTTTATCCCTGATTGCGGGCTTCTTTCTGGATGGATTATTCTCTGCAGTCAATCTAGGGGAAAAAAAATCCAAGTTATCTTGTGGACCCAAAGCGTGAGTATACAAACAGTGACAGTAAATCACTCTTTTTATGTTTTTCCCATTTGTCTTAAATCTACCATGAGCCACATTTCATTTAGCACATCGGAAATATAGAAACTTAATCACTCACCATTCCTTAAGTACCACCCAGCGGGCTACAGACTTTCTGAAAATATTGCGTTTGTGTTGAAGATCATCCCTTTCTTCCATTTAGCGTGAAATCAATAATTATCCAATTCCAGTGCTGGGTGAGCCCTGCAGGTGCGACGACACATCTCAGCATTTCCAGACAGGAGCTTGAAACCTGGTGAAACTCTTTGCAATTGGCTTTGACAGCTTGGCTTCAAAAAATCATTTCAGGTTTTATCTATTTCTGCATCATGGAAGTGCTGCCGATGACCACATGAGTACAGCCTGCTATCTAGTGAAAAGAATAAGCAACCCAGGCCATGCGAACACTTGATTGTTGAGTGCTAAGTGACAGCATGGTAGGGAAATCCTCGACCCTGTCTTGAGCGCCTCTGACAGACAAAGGATTCGCCTCCTGATCAGGAGGAAAACTGAATCCAACTCGGGGCTAAATCCAATTGAGGGAGGGCCTCACTTTGTTGGAAGTTACAGCACCCTAAGGAAGAGGTTACAGGTGTGTGACTTCATCTGGGGATGAGTTCATCCTTAGTAACACCAAAAGAAAAAAATTGGTGCAAACAAAAAGCAAGAATGGCCAAGAGTGACTACACAGACCAATATGAAAGAGAAATGTGACATAAAATACGAACATTGTGCATATATTTTGAATGTCCATCATCATGCATGAGCTGGAAAACTTTTGACGTCCTAGCGCCTATGTGCATTTCCAGCCTTTCTTTCTGCTTGCTCTCCAACCACCCTGCCTGCCCAAACTTCTGGCAGATGGCTAAAATGTGCAGCACACATGGCTGACTCTGACTGCGTCCCTCTTTGAATTGACAGAGTGCTGTTACCAAGCTCCTCTGTGGGCAGAATGCAATTGTATTTAAACTGTCTCTTCTTTTGTAAACTGACACCTGCACATCTCTTACCAAGGCACAGTGTCCACCTGAGAGAATGGTCATTACTATGTCCCTTGTGACTTCATATGTCTCTCTCTCCTTAGGTATTATGATCTCCGAAAGGGAAGGAGCGTACATCATTCCCTTCGATGCTCCTACTTTCCAGCACAATTCCCAGGACATAGCAGATGCTCAATTAATATACATGAAGAAAGGAGGGAGACGCACAAGTGTATCAAATGCAGGAAAATTGAATTGCATGCACACCCCTTTTTAAAAAAAACTAACAATTCCATGTATTAGCATTATACTGGCATTTCATTTTTGTTTATTTGGGCATATCCTGGCAGACAAGCAGTTCCTCCCTCTTACTAATTTGCATATTTTCTACAGTTATACAACATTTCTAGCGTTTGTTTTCTTTTAACTTCTTCCTCTGTGTTTTACTGAATTATTAACTAAACTTAATTTCCTCGCTCCTTTCTCCCCAAAAGGTCAAACTGACATCAGTCTCACTATTGCTCTGCATTGTGCCGGCTTACTCTTCACATCTACACTGTTCAGCCTTCTCTGGTTCTTTTAAGAATTCGAGGTGATCCAGTCATGCGAACTCAAAAAGCGAGTAACTCCTTCCAGTGAAGTACGTGGGTACGGACACAGGTTTTGCAACTGACCCTTCGTGGTCGCCCGACGAGGTCTCCTGCTGACTTGCAACAGATTCCCTACACATCATCCACATGGAAGCATGCTAGGGACCAAGAGAACATGTGGTTTCTTCTCGTGACAGTGGGTTGAAGCCCAAAGGACCAGAAAAATGAGAAAAGGGACTTCTAATCTTTGTCTAAAGTATTGTCCTGCCATTCCAACCCTGCTTTGCTGACATTCCACAGCACTGCAGTTTGGGCAACGTCTTGCGTTCATCTTTTACAGTCACTGGGCACTTACTAAATGTCAGGAACTAGGCAAAATGCCCAGTCAATGTGAATATCCCTTTAACTTTCACAACATTGCCCTGGAACAGCTAATATCACCCAGGTACTGTCGCCTTCTCAGACTGACACTTATTTCCTAAAACAGAACTGAAAATAAAATTTGGATATGAGTATGCAGTATTCCTTACTCAGAATGCTTGGGGCCAGTAGTGTTTTGAATTTCAGACTGTTTTCAGATTCTGGTATAGCTACATATATGTCATGAAATACGGTGGGAATGGGACCCAAGTGTAAACACAAAATTTATTTCTGTCTCCTATACCTCTGCTGTAGTTTGGGTGTTAAGTGTTCCCCGAGTTGCACGTATTAAAGCTTCAGGCCCCATAGTAGCATTATTGGGAGATTGTAGAACAAATCGATCATATACTGGAAGGTTCAAAACTCTGAGTCAAAATAAACATCTCCTTAGAAATTGGTCATCTCATATGTCTGTTAGAGTGATGGACAGCTGGCCAACACAACCCCTTATACACATAACCTAGAGGTAATTTTATACAAAATCTCAAGACAATTTCGTGCACAAAGCCAAATTCCATGGTGTAGAATTTTCCCCTTGCAATGTCGTATCTGTGATCAAGAAGTTGTAGATTTTGCAGCACGTGGAATTGTGCCCTTTTAGATTTGGTGCTTTAGATGGTGTCTCTTCTGTGCTTAGATTGTGTTTGTGGACTAGCACTCTTTTGACCTGATCCAACAGGTGAATGTTGGGGCCAGTTGCCCTTGGTAACCAGATGTACTGGCAAATCTGTATCTAGCAGTTGTCAGATGTTCAACGATTTTACAGGGATATCTTCGACCTCCATTTATACAGGCCCAGACTCATCACACAGCCATGCAGCTACCTAAACCTCCTAGGCTCAAAAACCGCAATCCATTTGTTATATATCCTAAGCAGCACTTCTCAGAGCTTTGGGGTTCTGTGAAATGTGTTAAACCCTCAGAAGAAACTGCCTGGGTAAGAGGAACCAAGAGCCATTTCCCTCAAATCCCCTCCAACCTCAACCCAAGGTTTCTCACCTCTGGGACTCTTTGTATCTGGCCTGGACCCTTTTATGCTGCCAGAGATAGGGCTGTCTAACATAGCACCCTATGTGAGTAGCAGCATCCCCAGCCTCTGCCCACAGGGTGCCGACCCCACTACCACCATCTGGTGTGAGAGTTTAAATGGCTCCACATGCTGTCAAAGGCATACCCAGAAATCCTTTGGATTGGCACCCTCTCCAGAATATGCACAAGAGATAGATCAGGGAAGTCTATGAAAACTCTCTTGGTTGCAAATAACATCAGGTCAAGTGCATCTTCCAAACGTATTTAGCCAATTGTTGCAGGATGCACAAGGATGCCTCACAAAGCTGACCTTGAGCAGAAGAAAATTACAGAACTATAGTTCCAGAAAAGCTCCTTATTAACCCTATTTTAAGTACATGAGGCAAACACCTGACCGAACAGGCACTTAGGAAAATAAAGCCTATAATCAAATGTCTATTAAAAGCCCTCCTGTCATTTACTTATGAATATTAATGCCTGCTTAATACACACATTTGTAATGGAAATGATCATGCTAAAATTACTTCAGTTACTCCAAGATTCATTATTATTTGTCACCATATTTGTCTGGAATATATATATGTTTTTTTTTCTGGGAATATGTACTGTGTCTAACATTAACAATTTTTTGTACTCTCATTGTGGAATTGATACATTATTTATTTGTACATACTTCTTAAACCTTCTTATTCACTTAGCACTTTACAATTTTTATACGTGTGACACCCTGAATAGACCAATAAAGTCAGCTGAATAGCCAGTACTGAAACACAACACAGCTAGAAAAATTTCTGAAGCCTTGTGAAGAATGGTAATTTTAATCTGGAAAATTATTCTCGT